>JAEQML010067027.1:0-19454 GCA_016904865.1 Pissodes strobi
GAAGTTGCGACTAAGTGAAACTAACCGAAAGTTGATTGGACTACTAACCCAAACTGACCAAATCTACCAAAATTGATTATAACGTATCGGAATCGGTTCAAATGACTAAAATAAGTTGAGACTAAGTGAAACTAACCGAAAGTTGATTGGACGACTAACACAAGCTAACCAAATCTATTAAAATTGATTATAACGTATCGGAACCGCTTCAAATCAGTCAAATGACTAAAATAAGTTGAGAATAAGTGAAACTAACCGAAAGTTGAATCGACGACTAAATTTGCATAAACATAAATATTGACACATTGTCTTCAAGTTTTAGTGACATAACCATATTCTGACTTTCACGCGACCTGGTATAAATAAAAAGGAAAAGTGTAGATTTTGTCGTAATTGAAAATCGCAAGTCGATAGAGCAATGACAACTGTATAAAAAAGTCATATAAATTTGTCGGTATGTCAGAATAAATTAAATAATTTTTTCTTCAAACGTCAGTAAATCTGTCATTTCTCGATTGTGTAGGCGGCCGTGAAGTTTCGTTTTTCCTCCGCCGGAGCTTTACTTTTCACTTTTCCGCCGGCGGAGGTAAAAGTGTTGTCATAGCAACATAGATAAAATACAAACAGACAACAAAATAAGCGTCAACAACTCAAGATTTATTAAACTACAATTTGTATTTATCACTCAATTTGTGACTGCATTTCTAAAAATCACTAATTTAGGAACAAATTGGTTATTATTTAATCGAACTTACTCAATAACTGCTTATCAATACGGAATTAAAACGCAATCGGAGACGCAATCTTAAAAAAATAATTATTGTTGACAGTGTCCACTGACAGCTTTATGTTACATTACTATAGCAACAACTTGTGCCTATTCACCGACACCGGTCTAAGCCGCCTTGCGAACCCACTTATCTTTAATAATAATTAGATATTATTACTATTAAAAAGAGATGTTTTTGCATTAATTTGTCGACATTTTGCTCTCTATTACCAGCCTCACTCCGTTCGACTGTTAAACACGAGCGCGCCATGAAAAGTATCACTTTTCCTCCATATAAAATAATATACTATTGCTTAAAATTAGACTATTGACAGTAAAATGTACTGGATTAATTTTTTAGACTGCATCGCTGTATCATATTATTATTATTATTATACTTTATGCTTATTTTGTAACTAAATAAGTGCAAATTTAGCAAATTTATTTCGAGAAAAACGTTAAAAGATTAAACCTTTTTGTTGCCTTATAATTCTCCATTAATTTTTTTAATCTTAACTATAAACAAAACCGACAAATTTATATGACATTTTTTATACAGTTGTCATTGATCTATCGACTTCCGATTTTTAATTACGACAAAATCTACACTTTTCCTTTTTATTTATACCAACCAGGTCGCGTGAAAGACAGAATATGGTTGTCACTAGAACGTGAAGACAATGTGTCAATATTTATGTTAAAATGTGTTAAGTGAATCCCTATTAATATACGATTATATAGATTTCAGTAAATTGGACGGTTCAAGCAATTGTCAAATCTGACAGTTAAATAAATTCGTCAATATTTTCCTTATTATAACAGACATCGAAAAAAGTGTTTAACAAAAAGGTTTTAGTTTTCGATGCTCTATTATAGGCAAATAAAATTTGACATCTGCAACTGTCAAATTTAACAGTTTTAGATGTCAGATTATTTCAAAAGAATATGATATTGATATATGTCAAAATATTACTCTTAACATCTTGAGACGTTTAAATATCATATGTTGACATATAGTTTTTATTTGCAGAAAAAGTAGCCATGTTTATTTTATATATTATACGTTTATATGTCAGCGAGAGCTTTAATTTTTTTTAGAATATATTTAATATCATACTTTGACATAATGTTAGTTTTGGCCAAAAATCATTTACTTATGTCAAAACTAGTAGCAATATTCATGTAATTATGGCGATCTCTTTAGGCTAACGCAGTATTATCTGCGAATCGTTTGGATAAATAAAAAAAATGGTTGTCCAGTACGTGTCTGTCTTATCAATTTTATTAGAGTGCCATATATTCTGCATGACATTAGTTCAATTTGACCAACATTTACATGTAAATTTTTCAGAAATGTTTGATATAAACAGGTAATTACATGGTATTTTTAACATTGACATATTATGTATATGATGAACGTTAACTATGGATATGAAATTAACCCCTTTTAAATAGGACAGTATATTGTAGATAATAGTTGTTATTATATTGTTATTAAATTGATTCAATTTGTTTTATTATCATTTAACAACTATTTGAGGATTTGTTTTTATATGTATTTGTAAATATATCGGTAATAGTTCGAAATAACTGGATTTTTCCTTTAAAATAATTTCTTTAACATCCTGTATATGGTTTTAAAAACTTTGTTTTTATCTTAATAATATGTTCCGATGCGTTGCAATCAATTTTAAAAGATTTGGTTAGTTTGGGTTAATAGTGCAATCAACTTTCGGTTAGTTTCACTTATTCTCAACTTATTTTAGCAATTTGAAGCGGTTTCGATACGTTATAATCAATTTTAATAGATTTGACTAGTTTGGGTTAGTCGTCGATTCATCTTTGGGTTAGTTTCACATAGTTTCAACTTATTTTAATCATTTGAACCGGATCCGATACATTATAATTAATTTAAATAGATTTGATTAGTTTGGGTTAGTCGTCCAATCAACTTTTGCTTAGTTTCGCATAAGTCTCAACTTATTTTAGTCATTTGAACCGGTTCCGATACGTTATAATTAATTTTAATAGATTTGGTTAGTTTGGCTTAGTTGTCTAATCAACTTTCAGTTAGTTTCACTTATTCTCAACTTATTTTAGTCATTTAAAGCAGTTCCGATCAAATTATAAACCATTTTAATAGATTTGGTTAGTTTGGGTTAGTCGTCGATTCAGCTTTCGGTTAGTTTCACTTAGTCTCAACTTATTTTAATCATTTGAACCGGTTCCGATACGTTATAACCAATTTTAATAGATTTGGTTAGTTTGGGTTAGTAGTCCAATCAACTTTGGAATAGTTCCACTTAGTCTCAACTTACTTTAGTCATTTGAAGAAGCGGTTCCGATAAGTTTTAATCAATTTTGATAGATTCGGTTAGTTTGGGTTAGTCGTCGATTCAACTTTCGGTTAGTTTCACTTGGTCTCAACTTATTTTAATCATTTGAACCGGTTCCGATACGTTATAATAAATTTTAATAGATTTGGTTAGTTTGGGTTAGTCGTCCAATCAACTTTCGGTTAGTTTCACTTAATCTCAACTTATTTTAGTCATTTGAACCGGTTCCGATACGTTATAATCAATTTTAATAGATTTGGTTAGTTTGGGTTAATCGTCGATTCAACTTTCAGTTAGTGTCACTTATACTTATTTTAGTAATTTAAAGCAATTCCGATAAATTATAAACAATTTTAATAGATTTAGTTAGTTTGGGTTAGTCGTCGATTCAACTTTCGGTTAGTTTCACTTAGTCTCAACTTATTTTAATCATTTGAACCGGTTCCTATACGTCATAACCAACTTTAATAGATTTGGTTAGTTTGGGTTAGTAGTCCAATCAACTTTGGAATAGGTTCACTTAATCTCAACTTACTTTAGTCATTTGAAGACGCGGTTCCGATCAATTTTAATCAATTTTAATAGATTTGGTTAGTGTGGGTTAGTCGTCGATTCAACTTTCGGTTATTTTCACTTAGTCTCAACTTATTTTAATCATTTGAACGGGTTCCAATATGTTAAAATGAATTTTAATAGATTTGGTTAGTTTGGGTTAGTCGTCCAATCAACTTTCGGTTAGTTTCACTTAGTCTCAACTTATTTTAATCATTTGAACCGGTTCCGATACGATATAATCAATTTTAATAGATTTGGTTACTTTGGGTTAGTCGTCCAATCAACTTTCGGTTAGTTTCACTTAATTTCAACTTATTTTAGTCATTTGAACCGGTTCCGATACGTTATAACCAATTTTAATAGATTTGGTTAGTTTGGGTTGGTCGTCGATTCAACTTTCGGTTAGTTTCGCTTATTCTCAACTTATTTTAATCATTTGAAGCGGTTTCGATACGTTATAATAATCACTTTTAATAGATTTGGTTAGTTTGGGTTAGTCGTCGAATCAACTTTGGGTTAGTTTCACTTAGTCTCAACTTATTTTACTTATTTGAGCCGGTTCCGATACGCTATAAACAATTTTAATAGATTTGGTTAGTTTGGGTTAGTCGTCCAATCAACGATACGAAAATTTCGTAACGCGAGACGAAAACATAAACCATGTCGTGATGTGACCTTGAAAAATAAGTCTCATGAAACCAAAGAAGTATTCACTTCAAAAAGATTAGAACGCGACAAATCAGTAAACTCTGAGTTAAACCGTTAAATCCTAAAAGATAACTACTATATATTAATAATCAAATCGATGGATTTAGTTGATACTTGATGGAAATTCATTGCAAACTTTTGAAAGGAAAACAATGAAGTTTTAAAAATTTCCACAATTTATTTTTATTAACCGTGACACGTGTTTCGGCACACGGTGCCTTTCTCAAACGGACTAACTAAGATTGTGCTAAGAGTAAAATATCCTAAGTAGGTATAGAGGAGACCGACATAAAAAACAAAAAAGGCGTATGGAAATTCCAAGTAATATTGGGTACATAATATGGGTAGGTACTTATGCTATTAATATCGGTATTACTAATGAAAGAAGGCATAGAGGAAAGACGACAATGTTTTTTAAGTTATTATGAATATAAATTCAACAGTGGGGAACTACTAGTTTCTAATTGTTCATTCAATAATAAACCTGGTTTTTTCTTTTTGCTAATTTCTATGCTTTCCAAATAATTTAATTTTTTGGATTTGTTCTGTATATGTAATATTTTAAAATCTTTGGAAAATGTGTGTTTTTCGGAATTTAAATCTAAGGCATAATGTGAGTTTCTATTGCTTGTTTGGTAACTAGATTCATGTTCTTTAATTCTTGTTTTGAAAGATCTACCAGTTTGTCCTATGTATATTTTTGGGCAAGAACTGCACTCTAGTAAATATACTCCTGATTTGGAAAGCTTGTTTGAATTTGGTTTGTTATTTTTAATGAGTTTACCTAAATTATTGTTTGTTCTAAAAGCAGTTTTTATGTTATTTTTGGAAATCCTTTTGGAAATCCGATTGGAAATCGTGCCTGTATATGTGATAGACTTAAATCTTAGGTGAGGTGTATTATTGATTGTTGGATAGAGTAGGTTTATTGCCATTTTATATTGTTTTTTTTTTTTTTAATTAAATTATCTATTATACTAGCATTATATCCGTTATTGACTGCAACCTGTTTAATAATATTCAGTTCCTTTATATAATTTTCTTCTGATAATGAAACATTTAAGTCTATGTATAAATGAATTAAAAGCTGCCATTTTATGGGAATATGGATGATTAGAATTATTATGAATAACTGCATCTGTGTGTGAGGGTTTATGGAAAATTGAGAATTCATGAACATCATTTCTGTTGGTGATGGTTAAATCTAGAAAATTGATGGATTTATTATGCTCTAATTCGACAGTGAATTTAATTTTTGGGTGTAGGTTATTGATAAATGAAAGAAATTGATCTACTTGTCTATCAGTGCCCGAAAAGCATGTTATGATATCATCTACATATCGATGCCAATATTGGAATTTTTTACTTAATTGATGGTTAAATATTTGTTTTTCTAGATTATCCATGAAGATTTCAGCCAAGAACGGACTTAGAGGATTTCCAATTGTTAAACCCTCATCGGAAACATAATAATTTTATTGTTAAATTCGAAATAGTTTTGATCCAAGCAAACAGAAAGAGAATCTAAGATATCTTGTTTTATGATTGAACTAACTTTATTTTTTGTTAAGTGTGTGTCGATCAAATCTATAACTTCATTAGGTGGAACACTGGGGAACAAATTCTTTACGTCAAAAGATAATAGTTTGGCATTTTTCGGAATTTTTAGATGTTTAATTTTACTAATAAGTTCGTATGAATTTGAAATGCTAAATTCGGGAGAAAACTTACAATATTGTGATAAGATATTTATTAATTTTTTAGAAAGCTTTGTTGACGGAGCGTTAATGAAAGAAACTACTGGTCTTATAGGATAACCTTATTTATGTAATTTTATTAACGAATATAGGTTAGGTGCCTGAGGATTCATGACTGTTAAATTATATTTTTCAAAATCATTAAAAATTGATAATTCTTTCACAACATTTTTAATTAATTTTTGGTAATGGTTTGTTGTATCAAAATTAATTTCTTGGACATTGTTTGAATTTAAGAATTCTAAAGTCTTATTTAGATATTGGTTTTTAGGTATTGCTACTATAGAATTTCCCTTATCCGCTTTTGTAAAAATAATATTATTTTCTTTACTTTTATTTTTAATTGATTTAACAATGTTAGTGTCTCTAGAGCTATGGCTTGAAGGAGTATCTAATGGATGTTTTTTAATAATTTGTGAAATTAAACGTTTTTCTGAGGGGTCAACATCATTGTAGGCAAGTTCACATTCAACGCCGAGATATTCTCTTAGTTGTTGGTTATCTTTACGAAAAAAGTTGTATTTTTAAAAAACATTGTCGTCTTTCGTCTCTGCCTTCCTTCATTAGTAATACCGATATTAATAGCATAAGTACCAACCCATATTATGTACCCAATATTACTTGGAATTTCCATACCCCTTTTTTCTTTTTTATTATATGTCGGTCTCCTCTGTACCTACTTAGGATATTTTACTCTTAGTACAATCTTAGTTAGTCAGTTTGAGAAAGGCACCGTGTGCCGAAACAAGTGTCACGGTTAATAAAAATAAATTGTGGAAATTTTTAAAACTTCGTTGTTTTCCTTTCAAAAGTTTACTATTAATAATACATTTCTAATAAAGTAAATGATAAACATGTAATTAATTACATGTTTTGTCGGTGTATAGCATTTCTTTTCCCTTCAATACATTTCTCTCAGTGTATTAAACCGGTTATCTGTCACATATGACAAGTTGAACTTGGCTATCCTAAGATTACTTACTTAAAAAGACAAAGTCTGTCATTCATAATTTTCTAGAAAACTGCATCGTATACCACAGACTGTGACGTGCGTATTTATCAATGGAACTGTGGTACAGAAAGTGGCTAGTGGGTAAACAAACATAGGCGTAGCATTTTAATTTTTCGTAATTTTTTTCTTACACCAAAATTCAAATCTAAATTGATTACGCAAATCTAAAAATGGGAATTTGTGGGTCGTTTATAGAGTTCGATTCTTAAATTAAATCTGGATATTGAAATATTGGGAAATTTGAGACCGAAAATTTTCAAGTTTGTAAACGAATTTTTTAGCACATAATTTAAATTTGATTGTCTTGAGTATAGGTAGGAATGCTATTTAAACGTATTGAAAAGTCTTTATTAATATTTTTGAGAAATATTAAATTATAAAAGATTAAAAAAGTCTATAAAGTTCCATCACCATACCTCCAATTTTTTTTGTTCAGGCTGGTTGGGTATCAAAACTGGTATGAAAAAGGGTATCGACAATTTCGAACATCAAAACTCTGGCACGCGCAGCCACATAATTGACGTATGGAGTATGGAACGTATGGAAACCGGTTTAAATGACTAAAATAAATTGGAACTAACTGAAAGTAACCGAAAGTTGTTTGAATGACTAACCAAAATTAACACAAAACCCAAAACGGGCTACAACGTAGAGGAACAAATTAAATTTATGGAAGTAAGTTAAAACTAACCCAAATAAACTGAATTTTGCCGATTAACCAAAAGTAACCAAAAACGTTAAAATTGCTTATAGCGTACCGACACCGGATCAAAGGGCTCAAATATATTAAAACCAACTGATATTTATCGAATGTTGATTGAACGACTAACCCAAAACTAACCAAAAAGCACCAAAAAGAGCTAAAACGTATCGAAACAAATTAAAAATATTAAAGTAAGTTGAAACTAACCCAAAATAACCGAATATTGGCGACTAGCTAAAATGAAACAAAGACATTCAAATTGGTTATAATAACGTACCGGAATCGGTTCTAAAATAAATTGGAACTAACCGAGGTTAACCGAAAGTTGATTGTATGACTAACCAAAACTAACTAAAACACCAAAAACGGACTAAAACGTATTAGAACAGATTAAAAATGTTAAAGTAAGCTAAAACTAATACAAATTAACCGAATTTTAGCGACTAACCAAAACTAACCAAAAACATTAAAATTGTTTATAACGTACCGGTTCAAATGACTAAACTATATTGAAACCAATTTAACTTTAACGAAAGTTGATTGAACGACTAACCAACACTAACTAAAAGCGCTAAAAAAGGCTAAAACGTATCGGAACAGATCAAAAATATGAAACTAAGTTGAAACTAACCCAAATTAACCGAATTTTGGCGACTAACTAAAATTAACCAAAAACTTTTAAACTCGCATTTAAATTGGTTATAATAACGTGTCGGAACCAGTCCAAATTACTAAACTAAATTGGCACTAACTGAAAGTAATCGAAAGTTGATTGAATGACTAACCAAAACTAACCAAAAGTGAATAAATGCACCAAACGGGTTAAAAGATATCAGAACAGATTAAAAATGTTAAAGTAAGTTAAAACTAACCCAATTTTGGCGACTAACCAAAACTAACCAAAAACATTAAAATTGCATATAAGGTACCGGAACCGGTTTAAATGACTAATCAAAAGCACCAAAACGGGCTAAAACGTACCGGAATAGGTTACAAAAATTAGAGTAAGTTAAAACCAAGCAAAACGAACCGAGTTTTGGGGACTAACCAAAAATCTTAAATTTGATTATAACGTATTGGAGTCGGTTCAAATGGCTAAAATAAATTTGAACTAACTGAAACTAACTGAAACTAACCGAAAGTTGTTGGAACGACAAACCGAAAATGACGAAAAATAATCAAATGCACCAAAACGGGCTAAAACGAATCGGAACAGGTTAAAAATATTACAGTAATATTATAGCTAATTATATATTAATATATTTTCCTATCCACAAGTGGAGGGTAATTTTTTAGGCCTTCATATCTGCACCTTTCTTTATTTATTTATTTTTTAATTATGATAATCTTTAATATTAACCTTAAAAATGCATTTCTTTAATTAAAAATATTTACTTTTTTAAACTCTGCTTTTAAAAACTATTTGAATTATAACACAAATCACATTTTTGCTTTTTTATTTATCATTTTCAGTGTTACCCTGGTTGCATTTTTACGAAGGACTGTGAATTTTTATTAATTAAAAATTAAAGATATTGCAATACACCATAATACTAAATCAAACCGTTCATTTAGGATAGTATATAGTAACATACTTTTATCGTAATAGATGAAATAGGATTTGATGTAAATTTGGTAGTATGTGACCAAGGTCAAAATAACAGCGCAGCTTTAAGACTACTTGGCGTCACAAAAGATTCCCCATTCTTCTTCTATAGATGTAAAATGTTTTTAGCATTCTAATGACGTTAAAAATGTTCCAATAATTAAACGGAGTAGGACTACTGATTTCGCTATTGAAAAATCAAAATAATAACCACAGCAATAAAAAAAAACTCAAAAGAACAAAACAAAGCAAAGATAGAGATTAAGAAAATACTAGGTAAAATTATTTTGGAACATTTTTGACAAGTTTTTAAGTTCTGAAATTTCATTTTAAGTATACAACACTTATTTAAACAATCTAGTTGAATAATTAATAAGTATACAAAAGTGTATTCATTTCTAAATAAGACAGCTTTTGTAAGTAAACTTCTAACTCTTGGTTTTTGAGATTCAAGCTTTTTAAGTTTCATAATGTATCCTAATTTTAAAATAATTTTTTAACACTAATTTTATTAATTCGGTTCCATGGCAATTTAACGGGACATTTTCATATATATTGGTCCTCAAACCAGTCCAGTAAAAGTAGGTAGCAAGGTTTTAAAAGTATTTATATGCAAATATACCATTCAGTTTTCAGAAGTGTGTTTATAATTGGCGCACAAGCGACTGGACTGGACTCGTCAGGCGGTAGGCCTCGTGTAGACGAAAATATCAATTATGCTAGATTAGTTTCATTTTTGATTAGCAGATATAATAAACTTGTAAAGTGTTATTAGAAGCTAATTGTCATCTACTTGTACTTGAACTAGAAACACATGCATTATTTTATTGCTTTGTATGGTCCTCGAGGGACGGCAATGAAATGACATCCCGACTTGTTTTCTTGCAAACTCTACAATGATGAATCATGATAAAGTATTAAACAGTGATTTGCCTCAAAAAGTCTTACAAAGCACTAAAGAATACCACGCGATAGTAATAGATTCAAAACATGCCGTTTTACTACGACTAATACGCTATGTTGTTATTCGGCCGGAATCGGCCGAAAGTAGACGAAACGTAGCCGAAGTAGAGGAGGCAGCCACGCGGCATTGCCACTTTTATTTATAGAAATTCTTCGCATGCTTGATGACAATATTTAAAATTCTAAAGTAGGTAATTACGTATGTTTTTTTTGTTAACTAACGTAGATTTAAATTAGGTATTTATAGAATAACGAATGTAACATGGTTCAATAAATTTAAAATAGTAAGTGCTATTTACAAATAAAATCTACTTGAAAGTTAAATTCACTGATTAATAAGGAAATCTGGCAAACATGCTCTTGTACCACAGTGTGTGTTAGAATGCGATCTAATTTGTGGTACATACAAAAAGTAAATAAATGTATCTTTATTATTTTATTTGATCTAATTGGCTATCCAACTTCATACAAGTGGTGTACTACTTTAATACCTCTTTTTGCCATTAGCATCTTCCAATTATTAACAGACTAATCTGTCAATTTAATGTATGTTGCAATTAACAGTTTTAGGAAATATTTAACTTGCAAAATACAAATAGAAATATGAATAAATACTAAATGAGGCATTCAAATATACAAAAATTTTATTTTATACCAATATAATAAATGTGTACATCTGTAAAGCTTATCAGTAATAAAAATATGTCATAAAATGATATTTAGAAGTCTGACACAACTAAAACTAATTATAAGTACATCGTAAATAATACAGTTTGGAAGATTTGTTATAATTTACATGTAAAACGCTTCCAGTCGCTCTTTCATAATATGCAAGAAGGAAAAGAAATATTATTTATCCATAAAATAGAGATAAATTATAAGCATTAGCGGATATCGTCCACAACTGATAGCCTTTTCCTAATAATGTGTCAATCCTTTCCACTTATTGCTAAGAAAATAGTTTAGAAAATATAAAAGACAGTTCAAAAGAAATAAAACTGTGCTGTAATACAGTCAGAGACAAAAAAGAGACAGTTAAGTAAAATAGAAAATATATTCATGCCATCTCTTTTACTAGCTCTCTCTTTATCTAGCATTACCAAAGGTGATTGTATATATAGCCAAAGTCGTGTCGACCCCGTTACAAATAAGTCATATTATGTATTTGCCTAACTTATGGAATTCTGAGTTAGAAGCTGAACTACTGTTTACTAGATGACAATAGCAAGTATGACTAACACATTGTTACACCATGTTTACATTTTAGGCTGTTGTTAGTTTGGCTTGCTGGCGTTTTCTTATATTTTTAGTGTTAATTTCACAAATGTTTGCTTGAAAGATACACCTTTTCATTCATCTTGCGACCGAAAAGTTAATTTGTGTAAGTAGTGCAGTGGAAGTGGCCTACTTAATAAGAGATAAAACAAGCAGCATCATGGCTGCTGAGGCTGCTTGCATAGTTTGTGGATTAAGAGAAGGTGAAGTTGAAAAAATGCACTATTTCCCTTCGCCCCTTATCTTGTCAAAGTCTATGCGTCATCAGACATTAAATATAATTTTGTATTTGTATAATGAACCGTGACATTTGTTTGAATTTTTTCTAATGATTATTGATTTTTAATTTTAAGTAAGCATGCACATATGGTAGCCATATCTTGAATTCACTTATTATTGTTTGTATTACACTTTACACTCTGATTATTAATTCCAACTGACTCGTTTGTCTAAATGAATATACTTTTTATGAAATATGTATGCATTTCGATTAACATGCCTTGTCTATTGCCTACGGTAGATTATTTCAATACTGTTTCGATCAACTTTTCGTTTTAGGTTTTGGTCAACCCAAATTCTCAAAATAAATGAATTTTGAGCATTTTTGGTCCCTTTTGATGACGTGGATATTTTTAAAATTTTATTATGTATTTGTGTGAATATTTATCTAAAACTATTCGTGAACATTGTATAAACTCGATCTTTTTAAAATTAGTCATACGAATACATACATAATAGAATTAAAAAATCTTCACCGCATCAGAATGACTAAAACATAACAATAAAACAATCAAAGAAACATTCAAACTTCCCGCGCTTTTGGCGGCCCAAGCTTTTAATCTGCTTTCACCTTTCATGAAGCCAGAGAGGGATTCCTTGTCTATTACTTCGAACTTTTTTTTTCATTTAGTTGACCGTCTCTTTGTGGTTTGTCTCTGATACAGCATAAAACCTCGCTCCGATCAAGAACGCCAAGGACGAAATTGGAGGAGCTACATAACCAAAAAGATGTGACTGGTCAAGCACCATTATGCAGGTGTACGAATCTTACATAAACAAAGAGACATGTTTCTGTTGAACATGTGTTTCAGGATTCGAAAATATATTTGCTTTTTCAAATTTTAAAATTCTTATTCTCACAACTTGTGAGAACTCACAAGTAGGAAGATTGATGAATTCTAACTTGATAAAAAACAGTCATGAAATATAAACTGAAGATACCATTGAGAATACCTTTTGTTGAAAGCACATTTATATCACCATAATAAGCTTCTTTTTCACACGTCAGGAAAACATTACTTTTTTTCATTTCACAGACGAACCAAAGTTTCACTTTATAATGATCAAAAAGCTCAGCGGCAAGAAGTGTTTTTTCGCCGATTGGCAGCAAAATATGGATTTTTCACGCTAATAACAATCAGCAAAGTGAAAACTGCAGCCTATGCAGCAAAATGATTGGTTTACATGGAAACTAAAATTTGTCAAACTTTGATATTAACTTATGTATTTCCATAGTAACTAACCGCCCAACTAACAACTGAGGTTTCTATCGAATTTATCACAACAGGAAAAATAAAAAAAATTATCAGTTTTGTAATAATTTGAAAACTATATTTAAGCAATCGGCGAAATTACTACTTTGCTGCCTAGTATAACTGTTGCCTGCCAGCGGCACCACAGTTTATCTAATATTTTAACGATTGAATAAAAATGCATTATTCAGAGTAAAAATTATTTTTTTTGCGCGTCCATCAAGCCTACAGCTTTGCGACAAAAAAAGTCGGTTTTACTCCTAATAATACAATATACTATTTTCTGCGATGCTCCGAAAATTTCAACTTTCTCGACCCGTTGCCAGGTCACAAAACTATTACATGCACTTCGGAAAAGCAAATTCTCAGCCTCACCAGCAAATTTCACCATACCTGAGAATTTGTAACTTTTCCTCCTTGGTACGCAATATGCAAAGATTTTTTCCAAATATATTAGTTTTACATAAATTTAGAAGAATCAATTCTTAGAGAATTCATCCATTAATAAAATGAAGTAAATCTGAATTACTACAGAAATCTATATTAGTTTCTGCAGTAATACGATATCATAAACACCTAATAGTGTTACTTGAGTATATCTCTGTATACCTACTTAGGTTGTTAACAATGTTCAATATTACAAAATGTGTAATCATAGGCTAAACAAAATATAAAAACATTTGATACACTACCATGGTATGCTCACCACGGCCAGATGATGGTAATGTCATTGTGGGACAGCACAATAGCATGTTCTTAAAAAATAAAAATTATAAAAAGATAACTTTCCTATCGTATCAACAACACAACTTATAGGTAGCCATAATTAGCCAATAAGGAATTTACCATTTCCAAGCAATCTATGTATTTCAATTATCAAAAGAACCATTTAAATTATTGATTGTGCGTGTTTGCTGTAACTCTTTTACCTAATATCAATACAGAACACAACAGGTCATTTTCAACCAAGGAAATTTTTTTATTAATTTCACTTATTATCAGATGTCTCCACGATTTACCGGCCAGCCAGTCAATTATCTAGCCTATATAACATAACTTATAATGATACTGATTTTGGGCCGTCTCCTGTCCCATTTACAAGAACAAGTTTTTATGTTCTCACTGATATTATTTTACTTTCTTTTTGTTTAAATGTAATATTCTAAATCAAGATAGTATATGTAATTTTGTTCAATATTTATTATACATGATTGTCTAATAAATGGATTCATAAAATCTGTTTAGACAATAAAGGTTAATATTTATTATTTTATTTTATGTGGTTTATAACATCCTTCCCTGATTTTACCACACCTTCCACGTATTTGTTTATTATTTATCTTTTATTAAACCCAAAGAACAGCAGTGAATTTACACAGGAATGTTCTGCCCCATTTACATATACACATTTGCTAACAAATTGATAAATTCCTTTCAGACCAGAACACAAATTAAATTATTAGGTCTCATTGCACTGGACATAGTTTGCAGGGAAAAGTCCGTACTTTCCTTTACTTAGGCCCCTCCACCAGCCCTCATCAATCTAAAAATAAAACATATTTAAGATAACATGCAACATGTTCCTCAACAGTAATAAAACATAAAAGCTGCCATATTCGACTTTTTATATTATTTCCTTATTTAATTCTGGAAGATACAATACTCGAAATTTATAGGCAAGTACATATTATGTAAGCAGAAGATAAATGTCTCGGTAAGAGCTTAACAACGTCAGCACCACTATCTGACATCGCTAAGAAATATGAGCTTTTGATATCTGGCTGACCTTCAGCAGTTGCTAATTATTTTGCGAGGTTATATAAAATGAAATTTAAGTAATTATCATATCAATTCGATTGCAACGCTTTACATCTCTCTCGAAGTGCCGAAAATGCAACATAAGAATCTCGATTATTTTACTTATCTTAAAAGACTTCTGGCGCTCCTAGCAGACAAAATATATTATACAACAATGCCCAACGTAGATTTGAAAGAATCTAATTTTACACCTAGTGCTCTTTCACTATGAAGAAATACTTCATCATGCTGGCCGACTTAACGACCGATTTCACTCTTTCCTGAACCTTATCAGGCCAATTTGCTCGACTCTCGACCACGACAGATATCTTACCTTTTCAATGTGAGTAATAAGATCATCAGGATCGAAAGATATCTCATCTTCAGCCGCAGCCTGATAATCATATAAAGCGATGGCGGTGATGCCAGTATCCACTATTTCATCTTGAGTGTAATATTCAGCTTCTGGTTGCTCAGTGCTGGGAGATATTTGAGCAACTGGTTCGGGTTCAGACAGATGAGCAGGTTCCTACAAACCAAAAATATCTATAATTCAGCGATTTTGTTATATTATTATATAATTTTCTAACAAACTCTTGAATTATGACAAACAATACTGAAGTGCTGCAGGAGGGCGTAAGTCGAAGTTAAAGTATGGATTGTGGATATTTCATAAGGGAGACGAAGAGTATTTTAGATATTTCTTAAAATTATTTATTATTGTAACGGAATCTATGCTTATTCCGCTACACTAAAATTTCAAATTCAATTTATTTGTTACATCAAGCATATAATTATCAGCACTCGCCCTGTCTAGTCTCAATCCTGATGTAACGACATTACTTTGCATTTATGAGAGGTTAATCTCGCATATGTAAATTTATCTGGTTTTATCTGTTATCTAAATTTCTATCTCGAATGCGAGGTAGTGATTATATTATCTTTATCTTTAATAAAATTGAGGCGCAATTGCGCTCAATTTTCGTTTATGTGCCAAGGGCCTAAATAAAAGTAATAGTAATTACTTATTTTGAGTTATAAGACTCGTTGTTAGAGGTTGTACTTCTATTTCTCTATTTATTATCAAATTCAAAGTTACCTTTTACTTAAATTTACCGAGAGTCACTGAATTGGAACGTCATTCCATTATTTTCTTTTGAATTTTAAATTTCAGTCATCATTTTTTTTTGAATTTTATATTTTATAGTAAAGAAAAGGATATCTTGAGTAGCAGTAATTATCTATAATTTTAGCTCATTGTCTGCTCACATTAACGTTGTAATTTTAGTTTCTGATTATATCTGCTTTTACCAGTGAATTTTCAATTTGTAGATTGCTTCATCATATGTTTAACATTGTCACTTATGTTCACATGATATTTCCTTGAATATTATTTAATTAGTAATATACATTGGTCTAAGACTAGTTTATTTCCTCTTGCATGTAACTCAACACCCCCGAGTTGGCTAAAGAAAACACCTTGCTTGGCAAGTAGCAGGTATTCGTCCACTTGCTGTACGGAACTACTCTGAGGGAACCAATACTTCGTGAACCAAATAAGTCCTCGATACACCCAACAGATACTAACTTAACAGACAGAAACGGTTCCAGTAGAGGTCCCAATACTATCGCATGGTTACAGATTAATTGGACAAGCCAAGTATTAGCCAATCAGAAGATAAACATATTGTAAAGACCAATTATAACGCTTCATTCTTTTTTTAATTTTTACACATTAACTTTAATTTTCATTAGTAAGTCAACTTATTCATCAGACAAACTTCATTTCAAATAATTTCATCAATTATATTTGTAATTTGATTATAGATAAACTCCATTTCAAATTTCATCAATCGTTTTTGTAATTTAATTGTATAATTAATATATTGTTGTTTTGGAATTTACTTCTTTAATTTATCGCAGGCTAGAGGTCTGTGAGACATTGCGAATTGTAAGGGCAAATTTCTGATATTTTTATCATTATGTTTATTTATATTAAGTATTCATATTCATTGTCTCTAGGAACTCTGGCGCCCACAAAAAAATACGGCTAGTAAAAGAAACAACCTACCCCCTGAGAAAAAACCGTAAAGAAAAAAACGAGTCTCAAAAGGAACATCATTTATTAAAAAAAAATCTTATGGTTGTGGAAAGTAGTATACCGTTGGCGAACAACTAGTATTTCATTACAAAATGGCGCCCAACGCCATACATAATTAATTAATTAATATTTCGCTACATTATATCGATAAACGAAAATAAAAGATCCCCTATTCCATTTTTTCAAGCATACGTCTTGAAACTTTGCCTAACTAGTTGCCTTTCCTAAAAAAAAACCGTCTTTCATTTTCCCTCAAAGCAATCTGTCGAAAGTACGCATATTTGCGTTTGGTTTGGGCAATCCATATCTGATACCAGAGTTTAATAATGATAATCTTATAACAATAAGGAGATGGCATCCTTGCATGAAAAGTTCCCAGAAATGTAGTTTATTAAGCCCAAAGAATAGTAAAATATCTACACCAAATAATTTTACAGCAGTCAGTGCGGCGGTAAAGCGTCTTGCGGAAGAAGTAGTTTAAAGTTAGTGCGTTCTTAGTCAGTTGTTCAATAAGGCAGCTTAAAATCAAGTTGATAATATAGATACAGTTAATACTAATTTTGGTAATTTTTTGTTAGTTATTTGTCTATGAACCTCAATTGTTTCTTATCTAGGATATAATAAAATATTTGGTAATTTACCATATACAACATGTTTAAATGTTAACTTGACAAATGGAAGCACTGTTTATTTTTCAGGGAGATCGACAATAATTGTAAGTGTTTAGACTTCGAACATTCGGCACACACAGTCGGCTGGAGCAAACTTATTGACGTTAAAAAATTGACATCTTACACGTGCACAGACTGAATCTTTACGGATTAACTTAAAGTGAAATGTCCTGTTAACAAAAATTAATCTGAAGCAAACATTTAAAACTTCCGGTTTATAAAATTGCTGCTTCAGGCCATCCGGAAGCTGACATCAGTAAATAGCTTGCAACAAAAAAATTGAGCTTTAAAGGTTCAAACTATTTTGACTTTATAGCCTGTAAAACCATGTGAAATGGCATTTTTCAATCGCCAACATTTTCAACAATAGTGTTTGTCCATTTGGACATGCAGTATGACATATTATATATTGTTACGTTTTCCCCTGGGTTCTGACGAAATTACAGCTTATAATTTTAAACTAATACTCTCTTTATTCTTTATCACCGTACACAATTAAACACACTAAACTAATCTTATAACTTTACAACTAATAGCTCTTTACAATTCAACACTGAATGATTAACTAACCGAACACACGTTCTACCCGCTATTTATATACAGTCTTCTATATATCGTGAATACTCCTGTCGAAGCGAGGCCTCTCTAAATTATTCTCCACTAGGGCTGAACGCATCGGGAGAATTCCACAATTCCTGAATCTTCGCGGCCGGCGATGACTCATACGTGGACGCGACAAGGCTAGTTCTATAGGGTAGCACAAAAACATTCGGATGGTTGCTCCTTCATGTCAGTGATCTGCTTTGAGCCTGTCGAGGTGGACAACTTTCAGTTTGCCTCTGGGGCTACGTAGAACTCTATACACTACGTCATTAATTCTTTGGATGGCTGTATAGGGCCCTTCCCATACTGGCACTGGCTTAGGAGATCTTCCTTTTTTCCTTTGCGGATTATATAACCAGACTTTATCGTTCATCTGGAATCCTATAGAATTAGCTCTGAGATCATATCGTGTCTTCATTCGGTCACTGGCTTACTCCTTGTTTTCTCTGACGAATTCATGTATATAGTAACTTTTCCTTAAGGCAGTCCGCGTAGTCTTGAATTTCCATATCCTGGTTGTCTGGCATTCTGAATAATAGGTCTCAGGATAAACGGAGTTATCTTCCAAATAAAACCATGGCTGGTGTTAGTCCTGTCGTGCCATGGACTGCTGATCTATATGCCATTAGAAATAGTGGTATGTCTCGGTCCCAATCTTTCTGATGTTCATCTATGACCTTTGACAAATGTCTTCAATGGTCTTGTTACACTTCTCAACCATGCCGTCTGATTGTGGATGTAAGGCTGTAGTCCGTGTTTAATGGCTGTTGAGTAAATCACATACTTTCTGGAAAACCTTGGATTCGAAGTTGCGTCCTTGATATGAGTGCAGCTCTAACGGAACACCAAATCTGCTGAATAGGTTATTCACGAGGACCACAGCTATGGTAACAGCTTCTTGATTGGGGCATCGCAAATACTTCAGGCCATTTACTGAAGTAGTCAATTGCCACTAAAATGTACTTGTCACCATTATTAAATTTTGTAAAAGGGCCAGCTACATCAATTATGGGACGTTCAAACGGTAGGCCCACATTATACTGTTTCGTTTTCCACCTAGATCTTG
>MU194358.1:5918-19453 GCA_016904865.1 Pissodes strobi
GGTGTATTGGCGAAATAAAACGTATTACCAAAAATTAGTTGTTTACAGATCAGAAGTGGGATAACCTGCGTATTGTGTTATTTGTTGTGGAGAACGGTCAAATACGCGATTTCGGCGAGTTAAATCGCAGTGGCATCTTCTTCTTTTTTTTGTGTGAGTGGCGATATCACAAAAACTCATAACAAAAGGCGGGCGTTTGTTGCTATCCTTGACAGTGGATTGACATTTGGCGATTTTTCAGATGTCCACGATAATAATAAACAAGTGTGTGCTAATTAATTAGTGATTATTGTAAAAATTGTGGCGTATTTTAACAGTGTTTATTGGCATTGGTGTTTAAAAGGCGTTTTTCAAGTGATTTCCTATGGAGGAAGGCAGAAGTGACGAGTTAGAGCTCCATTACGAGTTTGAATTGAGCGACGGTGACCACGGCGAAGGCGATTCGGCGATGGAAGACGAAACAGTCTCCATGGTACATAAGCTGTTGAAAGGCGGTTTGGAAACTAGTATCCAGCAGATTGTGGCGGCCGAAATGGCAAGGGCGGCGAAGCAAAAGGCGGCCGAAATGGTAAAGGCGACGAAACAAAGGGCGGCCGTTGGTACTGGCAGTATCAAGGGCATCAGAAAAGGCGATAAATCAGGTGAGAGCGCTCCTCAGGCGGTAGTAGAGCATACTTGTAGCGATAAGGCGGACTTCGCTTGCAGTTTGGGCTGTATGG
Source organism: Pissodes strobi (assembly GCA_016904865.1). Taxonomy (NCBI): domain Eukaryota; kingdom Metazoa; phylum Arthropoda; class Insecta; order Coleoptera; family Curculionidae; genus Pissodes; species Pissodes strobi. The sequence continues at coordinate 6,638 of MU194358.1, forward strand.
GATCAAGGGCAAGGGCAGGCGGCGACATTCTTGACCCTTTCGATCCTGACAGTCAGGACTGTAACGTAGTCAGGTGGTTGAGCAAAATTGATCAGTTGGGCGATATTCATGAATGGTCACACTATGAGAGAGCGTATTTTATGCAGGCGAAATTGCAAGGCGCAGCAAGGGGCTGGTTTAATCGGCTTGATGAATATGACCTCTCATGGGAAGACTGGAAGGCGGCTCTTAGGAAGGCGTTTCCTAGAGTGCATGACTTTGCTCAGCTGCTCAAGGAGATGATAGCGAGGGTTAAATTGGATGGCGAAACCATGACCCATTATTGTCATGATAAAATGGCGTTGATCGAAAGGTGTGGGCTTTCAGACACAAAGGCGCTTTCGTGTCTGATTGACAGTCTACCTCTCGATCTACAGGCGAATGCGAGGGCATTTGGTTGCTCTTCCCATGGCGACTTGTATACTGGCTTTCTGTCCTCTTTTGACAGATATCGGCGTCCATCAACCGATATTGTGGAATTGGAGGGGCAAGGAAGTCCAGGGTCATGCGCAGGCGAAGGCGACGAAGACTTTGCGGTCTTCTGAGGCGATTCTCAAATTAAGAGAGGCGTTTGGCGAATTTTGGGTGCCCAGGGCGTACTATTTCCAACTGCTGCGCGGGCTGGCGTTTACGAGCAAGGCGTTTGCTGACTTTTTGGCGAGGCGAAGTGTAAAACACTGAGGGCGAAAGGTTAGGTTGAAAGGTGCATGCAAGTGAGTCTGACTGGTGAGGTGCAAAGTGCGAATGGTCAGGTTGAAAGGTGCATGCGAGTGAGTTTGACTGGCGAATGCTCTGTTGGCGAAAGGCGAGAGCTATGGCGATTTAAAGGCGAGTGAAAACCTGACAAAGGCGTAATATAAAGGTGATATTCGATAAAAGGCGTAAGGTTGCAACCGCAGGCGAAACTCTTAGTGTAGGCGATTTGGTGTTATGGCGAATGCACAGATCGATAAGATCTGGTTGATTTACTGGCGAGTTAAATTAATGAGGGCATTAATTGTTGCAGGATGGCCGAATGTAACAAGCAAATTTTGGAGAGGCGACGTTCAAATAGGCGAGGACGTGACAACCCTGGAAGGCGAATCTAGTCATGGTGTTATATAATACGGAGTATATATAGAGATTAGAAATAAGGCGTAGATATAGTTATTGTACGATAGCAGAGTCGACTCATGGCGTTATGTAATTATGATAACTGTACTGGCGAAGGTGTATTGGCGAAATAAAACGTATTACCAAAAATTAGTTGTTTACAATATTTGGTAAACGATCATTAATAATCCGTATAACTTTTTTTAAAGTTCGTTGTGTTATATTAAAATCACATGTCCAGTTTTTAAAAGCATTCCTTAGCTGTTCATTTTTCGTGGATTCTAACTCTTCGTAACAAGTCGAATTGTCATCAAGTTCAATCAATCATTTATTATGGCATTCGTTGTCATCACTTTTTTCCAGAGACTCATTTTCTGCCACATATACAAAGGAACTTCTGCGTGGATTGGTCTTGTGGTCCCTTCAGGTATATTATTTAATGGAATTGCATCAGCTGTAGATGATAAAGCTCCGACCTGCCACTTTGTTGGATTGTTGGTTATAAACACTAGTCGTAGTAGATGGTACAGAATTTAAGATTTTGTTTAAAAAAATTTCACTTTTCGGCGAAATAAAGTGCTGTACTTAATTTTTTTTCCAGTTATTCATGATGAATCACTGTGAAAATAACAACAACAATCTTCCGAAACTTTCTTATATACGTTTGTTACCTTTATATAGCCATTATATAAATTCGTGTTACCATAAGTTGCGAAAATTGTTTATTGGGTTATTTGATGTTCAATTGTTTTTTACTGAACATAACCGAATTCGCGGGAGAAAATTACATGAGATGGCTATTTCAGTTTTTTTTTATAAAAGTACAGGGAAAGCCAAAAAATCGCCTTGTCTAGTCCTCGTTAGATAACTCTGTACAATTTATATATGATGAAGACAAAATTTGGCGGCATCGTTTTACCCTTGTGAATGTCGTTGACGCCAATGATGTTTCTAAACTGTTACCAACTGGCAACTTACCACATTTTTAGGTTATAGTAGTAGTAGTAGTATATCTCTCTGTTGGCCTTTGCGTGAGCAATTCAGCCAGTAAAGACCCTTATCCAGGCTTAGCAAGAGGTGGAGCGACCCTTCCACATTGGTTACACCTTGGCGGACAGAGATACTATTTTTGAAACCTCCAGTATGTCGAGTATGTACTTCTGGGGGCTCCGACTTGTACATACACGGCTTGTTTTAAGGTTCGAACACCTCCGGCTGGACGTCCGAATCTTCCTCAGGGAGTCAAAACGGTCCCCGAACGCTCACCATGCACCCCCCAAACTAGTCATATATGTATATGAAGCTGAAGACGAAATGGCCGATACCCGACAGGTGTTCACTCGACCGAAGACGAATCGGAAGTCCATTTTTAGGTTATGCTAAATTGGTTATTTTGACTTGATAAATTTGATTATTGTCTTGTCATATAATAACGAAGAAACGTACAACTTTAAACAGAAATAAAGCTGCAGCTCTAGCTATAATTGTTTCGGCTGGTTTTAATACGTGTATGTTGGTACCCCCGAACTTGATCAAATATTTGATGAAAAATTGGACGTGTTCTAATTGCATCAAAGAACTTTGACAAGGCGACCTTGAAGTTATTTGATACCAAAGTCCCGTATTACATTTGCGAAATGCATTCAAGGCCGCCTTGTCAAAGTTATTTGACATGAACTTGGATAAGTGTAAAACTAGCTTTACATATTCACACACTAACAGAACAAAGATTTTGAAATTTTATTTTGCTTATACATACAGCTTATTACACTGGAACATTCTTTATCCCTATATTTAATCAGTAGCTGTTTATGACACTTAAATAAGTGAGATGTAGCTCTATTTCGGAAAAAAATCTTCATTACAGACTTCTTCGACAAACACCTGGTTTCACCTACATTTTCAATTCAGGCACTTTAAGAACTTGATGCCACACTAATATTGCTTGTACTCGTGGTTCGACTGTTTGATCTTAAATCTGAACCCTTTTTGAAAACTGCAAAACCTCCTTTTACCAACTCTTGGGCAACATCAATATCTTTGTCGTTGGTAACGTTATACAAATCAATACCTACAAATACAGTGGTTAGATCTTTGAAATATATATTAAAGATGTGTTAAATGCCAAAGTATTAGGAATTTCGCCTAATGTAATTTCTCCAGCAATATTTTACTAGAATTGCGCCTTAAATCGAAAATATTACCGATAATGTAAAATATTTTTACCTGGCACTGGTGATCCCTCTCTTTTAGCTCTCGTTTTTTCTTTCACTGCATAACCATTAATTCGGGCCGATAACTTTTTCCATTGCGCAACATGAGATAATTCTTCAAAACGATCAATTGCTTGTTCGGACCAAGAGTCTCCTGCAGGATCTTAAAAAAATAATCTCAATTACAAATCATCTTAAAAACAACATTCGGAGTAAAAATAGAGTAATAATTTTCAACGAGTATAAAGGACACCGCACACAAGGCCGGCGCGTTCCGGACGAAGGTTTGTGTACCGCAAATTGACCGTTACGTCGCGGAAAAACCGGCCGACAGCTACGTGACATTCTTGGCAATCTAGAATCTAGTAGTGAACACAACTTCAGCGGGCGAGGGACGCCAAAATGGAGACATCCGACTCAGAAGAAGAGATTGTTTTGATAGCATGTGCCTTGGAGGAAGAGAAACAACAAGTAAAAAGGAGGAGAACGTGGATCCGATCAATAAAAAAAGAGGGACGTTTGGCGAGTTTCACCATTTATTTGATGGCTTTAAAGCAAGATGCAAAGAAGCTTTCAATATGTTCGCATGTCTTATGAAAAATTTACAGAATTAGTAAATTTATAGACTCAGAATTAACCTTCAAAAACACAATATTTCGTAAAGCAATCACTAAAGAAGAGCGACTGGCTGTGACTCTAAGTTAAGAAAATGATCACAGCATATAAAAAAGCTTATTATTTTATTAGGGATGTTTGTGCCAAAATAACAATTTCTCTTCGTCTATTTCTCCACTCTACACGCCGGAGAGTCTAGTACTTTTGTACTGATTCATTCACACAACAGACAATTTGTTTTGCGCTTGCGTAAAGACCAAACTTTGCCGGCAGTCGACGGTTTGGTTTCACACATTGGCCCAGCACAACCCGGCGATAGTCGATTTTTAACGGTAGGGATTCAAAGATGATGACGTGCCGTGCCGGACAAGTTTAGTGTGCATTCTTGCACGTGTTGCCTCTTGCAACACGTTTTTCTGATTGAAGTTAAAATTAAAGTAAAGATTTTTTTTTTCCATTAAAAAGAAAACCTATCCACGGAGAGTCGTGTTACAATTGCCCGGCCCCAGTAGTGGGGTCGTTAGAGCGCCACCAGTTCTATCCAACGAAACTGAAAAAGCCCTGCTGGCTAGGCCGGCTTAGTAAATCAAAAGGTACTTAATTTTAAACTAACAAGAAAACGAGAATATAGGCTAACTAACCGAAAGTTGATTGAACGACTAACCAAAACTAACCAAATATATTAAAAATTGTTTTTAACAATTCGGAACCGGTTCAAATGACAAAAATAAGTTGAGACTAAGTGAAACTAACCGAAAGTTGATTGGACGACTAACCCAAACTAACCAAATATATAAAAATTGATTCTAACGTATCGGAACCGGTTCAAATGACTAAAATAAGTTGAGACTAAGTGAAATTAACCGAAAGTTGATTCGACGACTAGCCCAAATTAACCAAATCTATTAAAATTTATTATTTATTTATTTAATTTAAATTTAGTACAGTACAGGCATTGCCCAAATGGTACACGGTGATCATTTATAATGTCCCCCCCTCTTAACTTTTTTGTTTTTCGCAGTAGACAAAAATGTTAAATACAAAAGTTGTGCAGAATAATGTAAGCTATTTGCAGAATACATTTTTATATATACAAGGTGTTGCAGAAATGAGTGACAGGTTAAAGTTATATTTTTTAAATGAAACGCCCTGTATATTGTCAATTTTTTGGGATCTCCTAAGAATTCTGAATATTTCTTCTATAACATGTCCTATACCTAATTATAATAGTTTTCGACTTATTCGCATTTTAAATAGCCGTCTCGTATTGTAGTTGCCTAATTCACGGCCACCTAAGAACTGGAATCTAGAATATTTATTTTTGAATGTAACCGCTTAATTAAAATGCGAATAAGTCGAAAACTATTATATTTAGGTATAGGACATGTTATAGAAAAAATATTCAGTATTTTTAGGAGATTCTAATAAATTAATAATATACAGGGTATTTCATTTAAAAAGATATAACTTTAACCTGTCACTCATTTCTGCAACACCTTGTATATATATAAATGTATTATGCAAATAGCTTACATTATTCTGCACAACTTTTGTATTTAACATTTTTGTCTAATGCGAAAAACAAAAAAGTTAAGAGGGGGGGACATTATAAATGATCACCGTGTACATAACGTGACTTAATATAAACACACAATTAAGCAATATATGTTAAAAAATTTAAAACAGACAACAAATGTCAATATCTAACACACAATAAATACACATAACATTAACTAACAAAAACACACTACTTTACTTGTATTACTAAAACCTGTCAAAACAGTTAAAACTAGACAATAGATGATATAGGAACCAAACGAATGTACAATGTATTGAACAATTTATATTAAAGTTTATGGGTCAAAATCTATTTAAGTAATCCATGATTCGATTAATTGGTGCGTTCCTTCCAACATCAGTTCGATAGGGTCGCAGGGAAAATGATTCAAGCTGTCTTGTAGGTCGTGCTGGGACGCGAAATCTAATCAGGCCCAAAAGTTCGGGACAGTCTATCAAGTTGTTGATGATTCTATGCCCAAATGACATGTCCAGTTTAATTCTTCGTGTCTCCAGTGAATCAATGCCAAGTATATTGAGGCGTTCTTTGTAAAGCAGATTCGATTTGTCTACGTTTAATTTAAAAAGAAGAAAATTCACAAACTTGGACTGCACCCTCTCAATACGCTTGACATGAATCTGGTATAGGGGCGTCCATACGACACAACAATACTCAAGATGGCTCCTGACCAATGCAGAGTATATTGCGTTAAGTGCCACAATATCTTTAAAGTCCCAGCACTGCCGCATAATGAATCCTGCCATTTTAAAAGCCTTCGCAACGACGCTGTCAATATGCTGAGTAAAACGCAGCTCGTTATCAAATACAACTCCAAGATCGTTAATTACAGTCACCCGCTGCAGTTGTATCTCATTGATCGAATATGAGTGGTCTAAAAGCATTTTTTTCCTTGAAAACGATATAATCTTACTTTTCGTAGTATTTAGAGTCATTGCGTTACTTGAACACCATTCAACCAACTCATCAATTTCGCTTTGCAGCTGCATGCAGGCCCTAACGTTGGCAACTCTACAATAAATCTTTAGGTCATCAGCAAAGAACAAAAAGTGACACTTCTTGAATACACCGGCTAAATCGTTTATGAAAAGCAGGAAGAGCATTGGTCCAAGATGTGATCCCTGCGGAACTCCGGAGTACACGGTAATATCCCTGGATAAAGACCCTTTAAATTTTACATTCTGTGTACGGCCCATTAGGTAGCTACTCAACCAGGATAGTAGAGGGTTACCAATACCATAGTATTTCAATTTATTTAAGAGAATTCTATGACTAACCACATCAAAGGCTTTTTGGAAGTCAAAATAGACCGCGTCCACCTGCACAGAAGCATCCAGTGCACTTGCAAGATAACTACTGTACACTGCCAAATTCGACTCACACGACCTCCGAGATAAAAATCCGTGCTGATGATCTGATAGAACATTGCGAAAAGAAGGTGATACAATATCAGTGACCAGTGAATCCAACACCTTTCCAAAGCATGATATGCCAGATATGGGGCGATAGTTGGTTACATCTGACCTGTCTCCGCTCTTAAAGATGGGGGTGATTGTGGCCTTCTTCCATATCGTTGGAAATATTCCTGATTGCAAGGAGCATTGAAAGATAATGCTCAAGGGCATGGCCAGGGTAGGACTACAATTTTTTACAAACACGGGAGCTATCCCATCGGGGCCAGCAGCCTTGTTTACATTAAGCGTTGCCAACTTTTCAAACACCGAATCGGTAGTCACCTCTACTTCACATAAATTAATGTTGGTTCCCGGAACCGGTACCGGAACCGGCTCAAATAAATAAAATAAGATGAGACTAAGTGAAAGTAACCGAAAGTTGATTGGACAACTAACTAGATATATTAAAATTGTTTCTAACGATTCGGAACCGGTTCAAATGACAAAAATAAGTTGAGACTAAGTGACACTAACCAAAAGTTGACAAATAAGTTATTGGGTCGTTTTTATTTTATCTTTTTGGAGTTTTTAGTCGGTTTCTAATATTTCTGAATACACTTTATAAGTAATAATATCGTATGCGTCTACCAATCTCCTGTCAGATATATTAGGTATTCATTTTAAATTTTTAATTGTTATTCTAAGATTTTTTTCAAAAGCAAGTTTGGTAATACTTGAGGGGGTCAGAAGCCAAGGGGTCCAAGTCGAGTTTTTGCCAAAATGGGGCTAAGTGCAAAAATTGAAACTAGATACATAGCTTTACTTAGTGGCAAAGAGATCCAAGTACACTGTTGGTCAGAAGTTTCAATACTTACCGTTAGAATTATATTGTTTGGAGCCAAACGGGTCCAAGTACACTTGGACCCTTCTGCATCCAAGTCATCGCCAATTTTGATTTGTTTACAACCGCTTCTACGAGCAGTTCTAATTGGTGTTAAGTCGTGATAAATAGTGATTAAACGTGGATTAAACTCTCAAAATGGATACATCAGACGATGAAAGAGGTAGGTAATAAAATCTTTTAAGTGCCTATATTTTAATATTTTAATATTTAAGTTTAAGACGAGTTCAAAGGTGAAAATTAGCAATTTGTAACTTACTGAGGTTATGATAAACAAAATTTTAAAAATATTAGCCTTTATGCCGAGCTTTATAGTTTTTCTTTCCAAATCGCCTTTTAAATTTCTTCCTATCTTCTTTGCAGATCCCTTCGCAGATAATTCTGATGAAGATAGAGACTATGTTCCAAGTAGCAGTAGCAGTGATGTTGGAGAGCAAACCTTGAGTGGAGCTGAAAAATCTCGAAAAAGAGTGCGTAAAATCCAGACATGGAAAAGAAATTTATCAAAAATTCGAAGAAACTCTGGCCAGGAATATGTTGGTCGCAAAAATGAAGTACATCCTGCTAAATCAGTGAAGGCTTATGATCATAGATGCAGATACAAGCGTACAGAATCTTTTTCTGAGGGAACCAGGCATACAATTTTTACTGATTATTGGAATCTCTGAAAAAAATCTAATGGTTGGGATTTACAGAGTGCCTTCATTGCATCTTGTATACAAAAGTATATTCCAAAAATGCACCGTCGAAACGCTACTTCCCAAAAGAATATTAGCACGTCTATAAAACTTCAAAATAAACGTGTATGTAAGGAATTCTTTTTGAAAACTTTAGATATCAGCCGCAAACGACTTTATAATGTTATTAAAAAGAAGAAAGAATCAGGAGTTTCCCAAACGGATCAAAGAGGTCGACATGTCCCTGGTAATAAAATAGATGAAGTGTCTATAAATTTGGTTAAGGAGCATATAAGCTCATTTCCAACATATCTGGGTCATTATACTAGGAAAGACAATCCAAATCGCAAGTATTTGTCTCCCGAGTTGAATGTAGTGAAAATGTACAAACTGTACAGAGAATTCTGTGCACAAAAAGACGCTGAGCCATTGAAACTGAGCAAATACCGTGAGTTTTTTAACACCCACTTTAACTTGTCTTTCCACAAACCATATTCAGACACATGTTCAAAATGTGATACATTCAAGACACAAAGAGATGCTTGCGATCCAGAGACAGAAGAGGGCTCCCGTTTAGCCCAAGAACACGATCTTCATTTACGACAAGCTCAAGAAGGAATCAGCTAAACAGTGTCCAGAAAAACGTGCCATTTGTTTTGATTTGCAAAAGACGCTCCCCACTCCACACTTAACATGCAGCAAGGTTTATTACTTACGCCAGTTATGGACCTATCATTTAGGCATCCACGATTTAGCATCTGGAATCGGTACTATGTATATGTGGCATGAAGGAGAAGGCTCAAAGGGTTCTCAGGAAGTTATGTCATGTTTGCTGAAGTATATTCAGAGTTTGCCAAAAACCGTGACCCACATCGACGCGTTTAGTGACAATTGCGGTGGACAAAACAAAAACAAAAACATATTAAAATTTTGGATGTATATTGTGCAGTATACACACATCGAAAGTGTGAACCACATCTTTCTGGTTTCCGGACATTCCTTCATGGAATGCAACCAAGATTTTGCTGTTATTGAAAAAGCAAAGAGGCGGCTCACCCACATTTTTACTCCCGAGGACTGGGTTACTTTTGTATCAGGAGTTAGTAGAAAGTTCATCGTAGTAAGAATGCAGCCTCAGGACTTTAAGTCCATATCGCCCATGGAGGACACGACAAAATAAAATATTAAAGGACTTAGCAAAATGACCTGGCTACATTTTGAAAAAAACCATCCTTTTAAACTTTTTTATAAGAACGTCTATAACAGGGATTTGCCCTTTGAAGAAATTGATTTGTCTAAAAAAGCTGGTTCGCGTGGTCGACCCTCAAAAATACTGCTCCCTGTACTTTACGAGGTACCTCCAAAAATAAAAGGAGCAAAATACACTAATCTCATGCAACTTGTACCGTATATACCACCTATACATCACGATTTTTATAAGTCGTTGAATCCGGGACAAAACACACACGTCAATGACGATGATGTTTTTGGCGATGTCATTGAATCAGATGACGAGTAATGAAAGTATTTTGTTAAATAATAATAAATATCTCGATATGACAACCATCAAGAGTTTTCTTACCCATTTATAAAGAAATTATAACATTTATTTATTAGATAATTGTTTATTAGGTGATAATTCATAATTTTCAAAATAATTTCAATGGGCTTGAAAAAAAGTTCGGCCCTGTAAATTGAAATAAATGTCAGAAATCTTTAAAATTATCATGAAACTATAAGTAAAACAATAATCAACAATATCTAAAAAAAAATGCTGCCTTTTGAAGATTTAGATTTTTGTATTGTAAAAATGACTTTCAATCAAAATATCTCAATATCCACATTGTATTACTTGGACCCCTTGGCTTCTGACCCCGTCACTTGATTTTTGTTTTCTTTCTGTTTTATTGCCGAGCATGCTTTTTGCCAAACCTTTTAACTTCTGGGCCTCACTGTGACAAAGGAACACTTCGATGGGGACGCAAGACAGAGAAGACGAACGAGTAAAGACTACTTGACGAGGCAAAAATTCAGATTTTAAGGCCTAATTAAAATTAATTTATTTTTCGCTAAAAACTTACCTATTCTTGCTAAGAAGCACTCAATTGCTTGGAAATGTAACCTAAGAAGATCTGTTCGCAATTCCAACAAATCTTTGCAAGGAATAACATCTGTATCGCCATAATCTACATAATAGAGTTTCGCCATTTTTTCTTCGGACGTGTAAAAGGTCTCAAGAACCTCAGCTCTATACCTAAAAATACAAATTATCTAATGATTACAAAAACGTTAAACACAGGGACACTATTATTATGAGAATATGAGTCAAAATTTCATATAAAGGGTTCCAAATAATTCTATCAAACTAAACCAACGTGAAAGTGCTTGTTCTTAATCAAAATGAATTAGGATTCAGAGTAAATAGAGCTGCTGCTACAACTGTTAGGGCCAAGCGACAAACAATGCTGATCCTAACACAAGACTTTCCACGCCGATTAATACAAAACAGACAGTCATTATTCGCAATGTTCTGAATGTATTTCGGCATGATTCATTGAATTCCATTTTTTAATTATTCTTATCATGCGTTTCTGGGCAACAAGAATACTTTGGATCTTACTACCTCGCCCTCAAAATATTATAGCCTATTTTAATACTGATAAAATTGGCAGTACACTATCTTTAAAGCATCATCATCAATTCACATGGACAACACCAAAGAACTTAGTAGTAATACCAAGTTGCACCCCCTGTTCGTCTTATTTTATGTGTGTTAGAACTTCTTTTGCGCCAGTGGTTCAGAATTAATTTATTTACATTGAAATAAGATTTAACGCGACTAACTTGAGTGCCCTCATCACATTCACAGGATTTACCTGAGACGATAAAATTTGTTTAATCAGCAAAGTTCAAAATAGCTTCATTAGTTTTATAAATAATTACACTGTTAATATCATAAATAAATAATATTATGAGCAGAACTAGGCTGAGAATATGCCCCTGCGGCACTCCCACACTCAACCCCAGTGGTTTCGACCGCTCCATGCTTTTCGAATTCTCAAGCTCAATAGCTTGCTGTCTATTGAATGGAATAGAATGAACACACTATGTAGTTTATTCATGGTCAACGCAATCGACAGCACGGGAGCAACAAAAAACGAATGGATAACCCGAGAAATATTAGAGCTAATGGAAGAACGAAAACTATGCAAAATTCGGAATGACAATAACAAGTACAGAGACCTACAAAGAAGAATCAGAAATGATATTAGAAGAGCAAAGGAAAAATGGCTTACTGAACGATGTGAAGAAGCTGAACATCTCAGTCGTCTTAATGATACTTTCGACCTACACAAAAAGGTGAAAGAAATAGCCGGGATATATGAAAAAGAAACAGCACAGATTATTAGAGATGGAAATAATGAAATGGTAGTGGATACAGACAGTATATCGGAAATCTGAAAGGAATATGCAATTAAGCTTTTCAATGACAACCGACCAAACAACCCAACGATTCAATTAGAAGAACTGACAGAACTATTAATAGGAGAATTTAGACACGCGGTGAAGCTTATGAAGAGTAACAAAACCCCAGGTCCTGATAATATGTTTTCCGACATATTCCAATTTATTGATGAACAGAACATAAAGATAATTTCAAAACTCTTTGACACCACATATGACACGGGACATATTCCAGAGGACTGGCTTCGATGTACTTTTATAACTTTACCAAAATCAAGTACTGCAAAAACATGCAAAGATTACCGGTTTATAAGTCTAATGAGCCATTTCTTGAAGCTCTTTCTGCGAATTTTGCATACGAGGCTCTATAAAAAATGCGAAGAAGCTAGCGGCAGCAGTCAGTTTGGGTTTAAAAATGGTTTCGGAACAAGAGAAGCAATATTCAGTATACAAACCTTGGTACAAAATTGTCAGGACCAGAGAAAGGATGTTTTCATGTGTTTCATCGATTATGAGAAGGCCTTCGACAATGTAAAACATGACCTCCTAATATCGTACAGGGTTATTCATATTTTGACACCCACCTGCAGCCGTAATTACAGGTAATACAAAAAAACTTAAATTCAAAAGTTGTATGGTTTTTAACATCTTATCTTTTAGAAATGTCAAAAGAAAAAAATTGCCTGTCAAATGTCAAAAAACCGCATAACCTTATTTTTTTTTAATGAAACACCCTGTATATTATTACATATTTGGATTGTGCGAAAAAGTCTAGACATATTTCATGAATAATGTCCTATACCTATCTCTAACGGTTTTTGAAATATTGACAGTTGAAAATCGA
>JAEQML010067030.1:0-19452 GCA_016904865.1 Pissodes strobi
ATCTTTCCATTTTCTTATCCAAGATAATTATTATTTACTAGCTGATACCCGCGCCTTCGTTCTCGTTAAGAGCTAAGGTCGACCTTATATAAGTAGGTCTTCATAAACAATGATTGCTGTTACATTTTCCGGCTGTGGAATCGCCACGACTACGTGAACTTACTCTAGAGCAGGTGAAATTTCTTTAAAATAACGGGTAGCTTTCAACACTTTGCACTATGTATTATATATAGAAAGGGTGACTTACCCCACATAAAATAAAATACAATTGACCTGTGGTTAACGTTGTTTTGAGACAAACATGATTTTAATTTATAGGGGGTTGCTTCGACGTCTTAAAATTTGAGTTTTAAAAAATCACTCCTTATCGAACGCTCACACCCAAAAATCAACCAGTATGCCATAATTCACTGTTCTAGGCCAAGCTCTTTGAGTTGAGTCCTAATGAATTTGTGAGTGAGCGAATCACCTAAGAATTTTAGATATTTATTTATTTAATTATTTATTTATTTATTTATTTATATTTGGGATACAAACAGGAAAAAGAAATCCACAACAGTATCCACTTACAGTGTTGCTTAGAGCAAGTCGGAATACCCAAAACTATACTACATCCAAAGAATTAAATCAACGAGAAAATGATCTAATAATTGGTTGTTACTATCAATATCAAAACCAAACTCATTAATTATATAAATGTTTCGCATATATAATCCAAAAGTGTCACTATACGAAATTTTTGGTAAATGTGGCTTTTACAATAAAATTTTCCTAAACCCTACCCGCAACAATGTCACTATACTGAATGTCTAAAATATTGCATCATCGCTAAATTATTTGCTATATTGCAATTATCGCTAAATATTTTTCTCAAATAAATTATTTAATTAACGGGTTATTTGTTTAGCGTCACCTTTGCAGACAATATTTTGTTTATTTTTTTATTATTTTTTTATTTATTTTATTTTATTTATTTGTTATCATGATTACATCAAAGTATTAAAATCATCAGTCTTAACTAAAATAAAAATACAAATAGCTACATTAATCACTTGTTATAAATCTACTTATAAATACTTAACAGGTTACAACCACTACAAAAAACACCAACTTTAAAATTGTTCCTAGAGATAATATGTATATCACATACCAAGTTCGCTCATATGACAGTTAATAAATTCATTTATGTCATAAAACGCTTTAATTAAAAGTAACGATTTAATAGTTGCTTTAAAAGTTTTTTCTAGCAACCTATTGTAGAAGAGAGGTGCAAAGTATATGTAGAATTACAAGATTTATTTAATCTGTGAAAAACAATCCTAAGGTCATGTCGGGTCCTTGTGTGGTGGTTGTAGTTCTCTGCTACAAGACCATAGGATTCTACATTCCGGAAAGCATAAATGAGGCAGTCAAAAATAAATTGAGAAGACAATGTTAAGATTTTAAGGCTTTTGAAATAAGGTCTCACTTCATCCCTATACCCGATATCAGCCAGAACTCGAACTGCCCTCCTCTGTAAGCCAAATATTTTGGCTGCGTGAGCGGAGTGACCCCAAGCAAGCAACCCATAAGTGCACAGAGAATGAACCAGAGCATGATAGGCAATTTGACATACACTAAGATCTACTATTTGAACTAGGTTTCTCAACACAAATATGGATGAGGTAATTTTTCTTGACAAAATATTCACATGGTTCTCAAAGGACAACTTGGGATCCAATGTAACCCCCAAGAACTTCACTTCATTGCAGGTTTGTATAATTTCATGGGGCCTAAGAGAAAGAATTAGGTTATTTGTCTTAGTTCTGTTTACATTTAATTTGTTAGCGGTAAACCAGTCACATAAAACAACCGTGTACTCATTTTTCTTTTCAACTAAGGTATTTTGATATTTTTCATTAATTCATGAGAATCACAATCGAAGGCTTTGGAGAGGTCACAGAATGTTGCACTTATATGCTCACCCCTCAGAATGCCCTCACACACCCTGTTAATTGCCATGACTGTTGACTTGCCCCTTCTAAAACCAAACTGTTCATCCACCAGTAAACCGGCTGACTCAAAGTAATCTCCTAACTGCTTTGATAGTAGTGACTCAAACACTTTTGAAAAAATCGGTATAAGAGAGAATGGTCTATAGTGTTTTGGTAAGTTTGTGTCACCACTCTTAAATATTGGAACAGTTCGACTAAGTTTTAGTGAGTATGGAAAGGCTCCCACATTAATGCATTTAGTAAAAAGTTTAGTAAGGGGTCTGAATAAAACATTTTTTAGGGGTTTTATTAAAATACTGTTTAGGTTATAGATATCTTTACTATGCTTGCCGTTTAAATTATCTATGGCCCATCTGACATCATTAAAAGGGACATTTGAAAAATTAAATATACTTTGGTGGTGTGCTAGGTGCGACTGTGTCAGGTACGCCTCGAATGGTATGCCAGCCTGAGGCAAAGCCGCCACCAGCTCACTCGCAATGTCTGCAAAGAAATCGTTAAAAGCAGTAGAACCTAAAGAGCCACCATGATCAGCAGCAGAATTTTTTGACCTTCTATTGCTATTGATGACATCTCAAGCTGCCCTTGATTGGTTATCGGCATTCCTAACATACTCTGTATTTGCCCTTTTTTAGCTGCTGCAATTGCTCGCTTATACTCACATCTTTGTTGTTTAATTTCCATACGAAGAAGAGGACAGTTCGACTCCCGACCATCCTGTTCCAGGGCGTGAAGTTCATCCCGCAGACCTGCAATCCTCACATCGAACCACCTTGGACTGTATTCTTTTTGCACCTTAACTTTTTTACGAACCTCAGGAAAGACAAAATTATAAGCATCGACAATAACCTTCAGAAAATTGTCCCATACTAAATCAATTGACAGTTCAGAGTCAAGATATTGCCAGTCAATTACCTCGAGCTGATTAATTGAAATGTTCCTATCTGAGTTAACGGTACATAAAGACTGTATGCTTTGAATGAAAATTTAAACTAACACTTAATTCTAAGGCACTGTGCTCAGATAGATATGGGTTGAAGACCCTAACATTGGACTTTTGGTTGTCAAAATTTATAAAACATTGTCAATACAGTGCATTAATCTCGTGTTTTCAAAGACCTGTTGACTGAAGTTATATGATGAAAGCAAGTCAATGAGCCTATTTTTATCTGCATAATTTTTCTCCAAATGAATATTAAAATCTCCGTTTATAACAACATACTTGTTCCGTATGTGAATTAAATCTAAAATTTGTGTTAAAATATCTAAGAACAAAGCACAACTACCACTTGAAGGACGATACACAGTTATTACAATTAAGTTACTACCCAAAAACTCAAGCCCACATGCTTCACAGTGACCCTCACAGGAGAATGACTTAATTTATTCAATCAACTTGAATGAAAGGTCATACCTGGGTAGTATTGCTGCTCCTCCATGACGGTTCTCGGAGCGGCAAAAATATGCTCCACAGTTGTAGCACCGGATTCTGGCTTGACATAGTTCCTCTTCTAGTAGACAATGCTCTGTAAAGCATAGTACTGAATAATTTGTGTTTTTATGCTGTAGAAATGCTTCAATTTCTTCAATTCTGTTTCTAAGGGACCATATGTTTATGTAAAAATATTGAATTTTACCTTACTACAAGTGAGCCTAGTTGTGAGCCTAGTTGGATCTTTGGGATTTTCGTTTTTCATAAAAACTATCTTCATTTTGCAGAAATCCCCTATGCTTTTCGAACATAAAATGTTTAATGCCCACTCCACAAGGCCAAAAGCTTGGATTATAGAGGTTATTTTTAAGCTCAAGGGGTGCTGTAACAACAAAACGTTTTAGTTTGCCATTTTCGATAGGAAGCTCTTTTACACATACTTCTTCTCTTGGGAGATTGACTTTTTTCGCGATATAGTCATGTACCATGATTTCTGTTGACTGAGTGCTTACCCGATTAATATAAAGCCAGACCTTTCGCTCTCCGCCAGAAAACCCGTTTGTTTGGTTGTCTGGGGAAACTTTCGCATTTCCCAGGCGTTTTCTAATTTTCCGCCTTTGCTGGCGTTGAAAGTGATCCATTTGAGGTTGGGATTGAGAGGCGACAACGTGGACAGCGTCATTGTCAATTCTCGTTCTCTCCATCCCCTTCGTAGTTTCCTTTATTCTTCTTCTTCTCGTCGATTTTTTGGACTTTAGCCGGAAGCATGTTGGGTTGCAGTACTTCAGAACTATTGGAATTGTGCTCATGATGACAGTCACTTTTTGCCGACTTACCCTCGATTCTGTCCTCCAGCAGCTTCCAGGATTGGTTTGTGTTTTGTGTCCTCTGGAGAATTTTCACAGGGGTTATTTGGTGCTTCCTTGTTGGCCTTGTTATTTTGAAGCATAAATTCCTTTAGCTCCTTTTCGATATCGGCCCTTTTTTTCCTTTCAACCTTTAGCTTATCTTGTAGGTTTTGGGCTGTCTGATTAAAGTCCTTTTTTGCCAAGCGTTCCTCGTTTATTATTTTCTTCAGTTTTTTAATTTCTTCTTTTAGGTCACTAGTTTCTGTTATGTTTAGCTGTTGCTTTTCCTTGCACTCAATACTGCAAATACAAGTATTATTCTCCATTCGTATTCCTTGTTTAAAGTCACGTTCCTAACAGCTGCTATGGAAGACTGCAAAACACACTCTACAAACCATACACTTAACTTCTTGCTTTCCATGGCATTTAAAGAAGATAGATGGTATAAGGGCTTCTTCCGCGTCAGGTTCCCCCATTGTCCACCAAAAGGTTGGAGACGGGGCACCACTGTGCACCACGTGTTATGCCGGAATCAACACAAAGGTGTTTGGTGTACGTCTGAACGCTGCTAGAGCCACTCCCAATATTTTTAGGTTAACTGAATAACAAGGATTTAAATTCCGTTTTTATGGGTTTACAACAAAGTTCCCAGCAAAAACAACATTATACAGCAAAGAAAATGTATTGCACTTCACGTAGGAACTAACTAACAGGTGAAAACACACTATATACTTTTTTCCTTTAAAACGCGGAACTCGGGAAACGCGTGATACTTTATAAACATGACGTTGACACTATAACATTTTTTTAGCTTAATTTGAAAAACCATTTCTAGGTACTTTATAGCTATGATATAACAGGTTGCGTTATTTTATGTGAAATTCATTCTTGTTCTGAATTTTAGTTTTTATGTGGAAAGGCGTATATCTGTATGTTTTTCTTCATTTTCAGGGCAATATGCCCAGAAGAGACTTCAATTTAAAGCTTGCTCTTAAAAAAAACATGGGTTAAACAAAGTAATGTCCAAGAACAACAGTGCCAGTTTTAAACTATCTGAATTGCAGGATAAGCCGGAAGAATCAAAATTAACACGATGTGAAAGTCCGAATATAGTTGCATCTAATGTGAATTCGTTTTCTAAACTATCTACCCCCCTAGTAGATTCTTTACCACTGCAAGAGATTCCTGTGTGTTCTACAGGAAGTCCTATGTCAGCAAATACTTGCCCGGAAGGAACTATGTATGTAAGTATGATTTCGCCCAGCCAAAGTGCTAGTTTTAAATTTTCTGAATTGCAGGATAAGTCAGAAGCATCAAAATCATCGACTTCAGATTCATCCAGCTCTACGAGTAGTTCAAGCTGCAGTCTAACCGAGTCTTCATTATCCGAAACAGATCCATATTTCATCGATGAAGACGAAGAATACTTTCCTCCTCGAGAACAAGAAGACAATCAATCGTCCAGTAGTACATCAACAGCTACCTCCGAAGAAAAGACGGAAAGGGCAGATTTCCAAAAAGATAACGGCTAAAATACTTCGAGATTCCGGTAAGCAGTATGTTTCTTTAGCAAAATCAAGGAGAGTCATTGCTGCCAAAAAAAAATGGGCATACCTTGTGGTTCAAACTGCCGTCTTAAATATTCGGAAAAAATAACTGAAAATCAGAGAGCAAAAATATTTGAGAGCTACTGGGGATTAGCTAGTTTGACAAGGCAGGGAGATTTTATTTCAGGCTGTATGGATGCCATTTGCCCTAAGTATCAGTATAAAATGATCAACAGCAATCGTAAATCAACGCATTCATTTTCTCTAACGGTGGACTCAATCAAAATACGAGTATGTAAAATATTCTTTAAGAATACTCTTGGGATAAATGATAGACCCATTAGAACTGTTATTGACAAACTTAACAGTCAAGGTGTTGTGGAGCCCGAAATGCGAGGAAAACATGGGAAACAGCTGAAAATTAGCCAAGATACAATAGCTGGAATAAAAAAAACATCGTATCAGTGCCAGTGCCGCAAATCGAAAGCCACTATTTAAGGAAACAGACAACTCGGGAATTCCATAGACGGTGGAAAAAATTTGATGGATTTGTACAGGGATTACAAAGTGGATTGTTTAAAAGATGGCCATCAACCAGCACAGTTTCATAGTTATAGAAAAATATTTAAAAACGATTATTACATTAGTTTTTTTTTGTACCGAAGAAGGACCAATGTGAACTTTGCACTTCATACTGTATCGCCGATGAGAATCGGAAGTTAGAGCTTAGAGAGAAGTATGAAAAACATCTTTTGGAAAAAGAACTGAGTCGAAAGGAGAAAGAAGCCGATAAGAAAGAGGTCAAGAATAGTTTTGTCGTATCATGCTATGATTTACAGGCGGTTTTACCTCTACCTAAAGGCGACGTTTCTACTTTTTACCATTTTACAATAACTTAACCTGCTAAAGATAACTGCGAATGTTTTGCTTGGAATGAGGTTGAAGGGCTCCGAGGTGCAAAGGAGATTGGGTCTTGTGTCCTGAGTTATTTAAGAGATAAGTCAGAAGCCGTAAATAATGATAGTTTCGAAATTATCTTTTATTCTGATAAGTGCTGTGGCCAGCAGAAAAACCAAATTATGTTTTCAATGTATATGTATGCAGTGGCTAATTTCAAAATAAAGAGCATTACACATAAATTTTTAATTACCGGACATACACAGAATGAAAATGACTCGGTACATTCTATAATTGAAAAAGAGGTTAAGAAATATTTAAGATCGGGTTTAATTTATGTACCTTACCAGTATATAGGATTAATTAGAACTTCCCGAAATGGAGGAACGCCATATAAAATCAATGAGTTGTGCTACAATGATTTCTACGACTTAAAAAAACCTAGCAAGGGAGTGTGGCAGTCAATTTAATAAAAATACTGAAGGAGAAACTGTGAAAATAAGTGATATAAAAATTATTAAATTTGTGAATTCAGAAAATGCACAAATTCAAATACATTACAAAACTTCATATAGTGACCAAACTTTTAAGCAAATCAACTCTTCAGCACCTCGTTCAACACGTCAAAATCGCCAAAATTTTCAATTAAGAAAACTTTACACGGAGAGACTCAAGTTAAGCGATCGAAAAAAACAAGAATCCATCGAGTCTTATTGAAAACAGCCTAATACCTCAATGCTACGGCCACTCCTTCTATAACAGTATTTTATACTGATACCCACTTTTTCCACTTTTTAGCATAAATTTGTAATTATTAGAGACATAAAATATTCTATTTTTTTTACAAAACTGTAATGATAGGTATAAAGTTTCAGAATTGTTTTAAGTTTATTATTATTCTTGTTTCTAGTTTATTTGAATAAGAAATATCTTTTAGAAAAATTGTTTATATAGTTTTTGTTTATGCACTTGTTTATACAATCTTTTATGGCTTGTTAATATCAGTCTAAACAAACACGAAAAAATGTTAAAAGATCATCGATAAAACATGAGTTTAGTTTATATTTAATTAGATTTGTTTAGATTTTTTTAACTGAAATACTTGTATAGAACCCTAAAAAATAAAAGCCTGAGCTTCCTTACAGTTTTTTATTTCAAAAATATAAAATAAATTTTGACATAATTCTAAAGTCCTAAAAATATTGTAAAAAATAAACGGAAAAGTGACACTATATAATTAAATTATAATTAATTAATTAATATTCACCTTTTTTGCTTTTGCTTCATTAAATAGCTAAAAGAAGTAACTTTTTTGGGCTTAACATAAAAATCCTAAATAATTCATCCACATGCCACATTAGTTCGATTTAACTTTGATTGGAAATTTTAAAATGCTTCTCCTTAAAAATGTAGCTTTTTGGTATAGTGACGGTTTAGGAATATGTGTGCGGTTTGATAAATGTGGTTGGCTGCTATTATATGAGAGCGATCTTAAGCCTAGATTTAACTGATGCTTGAGAGGATTCAAAAAAATTAATATCAAAATCCAAACAATACAAATTCGTAACTCTCATCATTCGGCACAGTGGAGCGTTTTGAGAGCTAGTTGTATGTCTGAATGGTATATTAAATATATGGTTGGATCTCAAAATTCTACGTTGAAGGATATTAGAGCTAGCAAATTTGGGGAGTCTATTTTATTTGTAACGATTTTATAAAGAAACAAAACGTCAGAGAGAATCCTTCTATTTTCCAGTGATAATATCCTGAAATGTATTTTGAGCTGGCCAAAGTCATTTATGCCGATCTTATGGCCGTGTCGGTAAAGTAAACTTAGCAAAAATTTGATTTGCACCCTTTCAATTGGTTTTTTATAAATATAACAAGGATTCCAAATTACAGAAGCAAAGCTAATTTTTCTGTGTATAAATGAGTAATAGAGATAGGTACGATTTCGCGTTTTTAAACATTTTAGATTGTCTATTAATCAAGCCCAGCATTTTAAAGCAATCTGAGACCATTTTTTTCTATGTGTTTATCGAAGACTAATTTTTCATCAAAAATTACACCCAAGTCTCTCACCTCATTGACCTTTTTTAAAGTTTTAGAATTTATAGAATACTTATAGATAATCGGTTGGCGGTTTCTGGTAAAAGATAATACACAGCACTTATCAATATTAATAAATAGGCTATTATCCTTGCAATAGTCTTGAAATCTATGTAAATCTTCCTGCATTAGGTCGCTATCGCCAGTTGATAAAATTCGTCTATATATTTTTAGATCATCGGCATATAATATAAAATTTGAGTATTTAAAACAATGTATGATATCATTTAAATAAATAACAAAAAATAATGGTTCTAAGTGTGACCCCTCAGGAACACCGGAAGTTATAGAAACTGTGCTTGAAGACACTCCGTTAATTAAAACACTAAATATACGATACTGAAGATAGGAGCCAATCCAGTTTAGTAGCATATCATCTACACCGACCCGCTTGAGCTTACTAAGCATAATTGAATGGCTTTACTAAAATCGGGGTAAATGGCATCCACCTGCACTCTATTATCGAGATTCGATTTAAGGAACTCAGCGTACTCAAGAAGGTTAGACTCCAAGGATCTGTTTGCCAAAAATCCATGTTGTTCAAAAATGATTTGCCTTTTAACCAGGTTATAAATATAATTATATATTAGTTATTCAAGTAATTTTGCAAATACACATAACTTACTTATTGGACGATAATTTGTTACTAAGTTTCTATTCCGGTTCTTAAATTTGGGAATTATATGTGAAAGTTTCCATATATTCGGAAAATAGCCAGAAGACAGAGACTGGTTATAAAGTAGAACTAGAGGGGTAGAGAGTTCGGTGGCACAAGCGCTGACGAGGGAAGATGGAATGTCATCGTACCCTGCGCCTTTTTTGGGATCTACGCTCTCCAAAACAGCACATACCTCATCCCGATTAAGCTCAATAAAATTTTAATAGTTACTATTCGCGTTATGAGAATAGTTAGTAACAGTTACATTGGCTGCTTTAACAAACATGCTCTCAAAATACTCCGCAAATAGATTACTAATTTCCAAATGATTCGAGGACTCCACATCATTATATTTCATTTTTGAGGGTAGCCGTTTTTTTGTTTACATACACAAATTGCCAGAATTTCTTAGCATTGTTTGGAATTTCTGTTTCTATATAGTTAACATAATTTAATAAATCAGTACTAATAAGTTTTTTGAATCGACATCTCAAAAGTTTAAACGTATTTAAAACATTTATATCTCTGTAGACAAATAAATAAATAAACAAATATTATTTTATTCCAACATTAAAACAGGTATACAAACATATAGCCCGTAATTGTTGGAAACGTCAAATGTACATAAACAATACTATTACGGCTAGTATACTTTTGTACATAAATTACATACAAGTCAATTATTATCTTAAAAATAAATAAAAATAAAACAAACTATATTAAAATTTATTAAACAATGAAAGAACACATCAAAATTAAAATCATGCCCAATAGTAACTTCTTAATGTCAGCCTTTAATAGAGTATAAAATTTACATGCTAAGTACATGCAGTTTCTTTGATAAAACGTGGACTTA
Source organism: Pissodes strobi (assembly GCA_016904865.1). NCBI lineage: Eukaryota > Metazoa > Arthropoda > Insecta > Coleoptera > Curculionidae > Pissodes > Pissodes strobi. The sequence continues at coordinate 10,342 of JAEQML010067030.1, forward strand.
TGGGCATTAGGAAGTAATTGTTCTTTGTTCCTCGTATTATGAATATGTGCAGCTCGATGTTGTTGAAGCATTTGCTTGTATTTGTAGGCAAAAATGCAAACCTTGAAAATATACAATCCGGCAACTGTAAGAATGCCATTTCTTTTGAATACATCTCTGCAAGAGTCGATCGGAGATAAGCCGAAGATAATACGTACAGCGTATTTCTGTAGCAAGGAAACTCTGGTAACCTCTGAACTTGCACCCCAGTTAATAATACCATAAGTCAAGTGGTAGTGTATATTAGCATAATATACAGCAAGAAGAGCGTTTCTACCACAATCGTTTTTTACTGATTTAAGTGCATAGCAATTCCGTCTTAATTTAGCTGAAAGATCATCCACATGACTGTGCCTGCGTAGGTTTTCATCGAATTTAACACCCAACATTACCGATGTTGTGGAGGCCGCGAGAGAAGAATGTTGATTCGGGAAAAGTAGAAAATTAGATTTGTCTCTGCTTTTGTTAGAAAATTTAACAACATTTGTCTTACTTTGACTTAAACAAAGACCATTTTACTGGGACCATGTCACTGTACTATTAAAAACTTGTTCCGATAGATGTTTAAGTGTTTCCTCATCGTTACTTACAATTGTAATGTTAGTATCATCAGCATAGGATACCACATTTATGCCAGATGAGAATTAAAAAAAAATAGTTTACTTGAGTAAATCAAGTAAAAAGGAGCCCCAAAACAAAGCCCTGCTGCTCCCCTTGTTTAATGGTTAAAAAATTGCTTTTTGACGCATTAACTATAACATATTGTAGCCTAACACTTAGATATGATTTGAATAGATTGTATGCTTGACCTCTGATACCATAGCGTTCTAGCTTAGCTAACAGCATATCATGATTTACCATAACAAAGGCACGTGAAAAGTCGACGAATAGCCCGAAAACATGTAGATTCTTATCGACTGCATTCACAAGCGTCCCTTGAAACTCACAAAGTGCACTATCAGTGCTATGTGACTCCCAAAAGCCATACTGAGAATCACTCAGAATGCTGTTACTTTCCAGAAAAGAACACAACTCTTGTTTAATATTAAGCTGAAAAATTTTTGAAATGCTTGTTAAATACCTCGATAATTTTCATATTTATTTCTGTCTCCCTTCTTAAAGAGAGGAATTACACCACACCAATGCAAACTTAAATTTTTTTAAAAGAATGTTAGAGATACCATCATAACCTGTAGCATTGGAGTTCTTAAGTTGGTCAATTAATTTTACTATATCATTATCACAAATGGGAGACAAAAAAAAATGTGCTATTGTCAAAGAGGAATTTGGGCGCTTCTCAGATGCGTGCCGCTGAGTGGGATTCATGGCGGCGTTCCTCCTTGAGCTGGGAGTTGTATATCACATGGAATAACGACTCGCTTAATTCGAAACAAACTGTACGTATATTGGTCTTCAGATACAGGGAGGTATGTATTTAGAATGAAAACTATAACTGAATACAATTTACCAGAATGGCGTAAAACGCATGACCATTCGCTGAGGACTGATTGGACTCGACCTATTCGGCTCCCTTGAGTTTACTTTTAGTTTAAATTGTTATGAGCGTTTTAATTCGTTTCAGTTATATTGGTATGCTTTAATTAGGTTTCACTTTTATCTATGGTTCACTTTACTTTTTACTTTACTTTTTTCACTGACGTAACTTTAGGGGAGGTTTGATCTTGGTTCCCAGAGAAGCGTTTGGCATTAATTAAAAGGGAACTACTTAACCAGATAGTCAAGATCGTGAGGTTTGACCCTGGTCACCAGAAAAGCGTTTGGCCTTAATTAAAAGGGAACTACTTAACCAGATAGTCAAGATCGTGAGGTTTGACCCTGATCACCAGAAAAGCGTTTGGCCTTAATTAAAAGGAAACTACTTAACCAGAAAATCAGGATCGGGAGGGTTTGAGCTTATTACAGGAGGAGCGTTTTGCCTTAATTAAAAGGGAACTACTCAACCAGATAAGTTGTCGTCTAACTTGATTTGACCGTCCTTCTATACTAAATTTTGTTGATATTTGACTGATTGTTTTTAAAACATGTTTAGATAATACTCATAATATTTGATCCTTCAGTGTCAAGTATCAATTGCAAACTCTAGACTGAGTGTTCTTTAGTTAATACGCTTTCTAGTTTACATATGCCCCCCTTCAACCAGCATTGGTCCCCAATGCAAAGCATCTTTTACGGTTAGAAAGTTCAAAAAGGAAAAAATCTGCTCAATAAATAAAGACTCGATTGAGAAAAGAAGTAACTATATTCGTTATCTTAGAGACGCTCAAAAACTCATTTTTGATGAGTATGTTCAAAAAGGAGTGGAATCCCTTAAATAATAACCAGCTGTCCTCAATGTTCGAATAGTCATATCGTTTTGTACCTACTTAAATTTAAGTTATGTATGAGCACTAAATATTCTTGTCCCTGGCATAATTCGGTCCTGGATTCCAGCCAAAGGGTGTCGATCTACGTCCTTACTATAATCAGAATCTTTGTCGGACTTCTTTTGGCTGCTGTATATCAGGACTGCATCGCCATAGACTAGGGAGTGCTTCCGGTACATGTAACAAATATAAAACAAATATAAGTGCTTAATATTAACATTTTGTTCTCTATCTTAAAAAAAACTCTCTGCCATTTTAATTTTTTCTCACCCGGTACTAATTATTATTTAAAATCATACAGCATATTTTTATTAAATGGTGCCTGAAACATATGCAAGTATCATATTATTTTTTAGTTGGTCTGCCGTGTATGTTTAGCCGAAATTGAACATTGCTGTAAATATTATTAAAAAACATATTGGTGTTAAAACAATCGAGAACTATTTTTTGATACCTTGCATTTTTCCTGATCCAGTATCCCGTTATATTCTGTATCCTATATATTTCTAATCATTTGTAAAAAAAAATCCTGTGGTCGTATTTTTCTTTGTGTCTTAGAATTTAAAGTGTACATAAAGGAAGTGCCCTGCCGTAAGTAAAAAAATTTTTTGTATAATCCTTAAAAAAATCCTTGTTGTTTGATTATCTCGTTTTTACACCCGCTTTCTTTCTGTTAAAGAGAGAAGATTTGTTCGTGCATACCGTAGAGAAGCCAGGCGTGCACTCCCGGAATTTCCTGCGGTAAGAACTCACATTTCTTTTTTTTTTCGAACGCTGTGCCCCTCAATATGTTTCTCCTTTCTCTTTATAGCGCTTCGAGTTTTCCATTATGTATTTCCGGGTGGTCCGGGATCAGGCGTGGCCCCAAGAAATTCCGGCAGGGCACCAGCTCATTTATGATGGGGTCATTAAAGACCGGATTGTTTACCTGACCGGCGCGGCGTTGCTCGCCTTCGGCGGCCTATCCTACATGTTTATTTTTAACTTATTATCTATATTTATTTTACACTAATTATTTCCATTACATTTATTATTATTATTTTTTTCTCTCTGTATATTATTGCCATATTTATATTTATTTTACACTAATCATTGGTTTTTTATTTTTAATTTATAATATCGCCGGCTGATATTTCCATAAATTATAATACGCTTCAAATTATATTCAAATTATCTGAATTATATTTAGGTATTAGCATGTCCTAGCTTATGTTAAAATTACGTATACCTACAAGTGCATATTTATATTTAAACTATTGTCAGCGAATTCCAAGTCGATGGCTTGCTTGTTTATTTTTTGAAACGTACATCGTAACTCACCGTCGGCGTTTTGGATTTTGTTTCTATTAAACATAATAACAAAAATTAGCACGTAAACTTGGTCTGCCTTGAGAAATATTGCCGACTATTTGTGATTATATAACATTGATATGTTTATCAACGTATCGTAAACATTGCCGGTATAGAACAATACTAATAACAGTGGACATTTAATAAATATGTGGATTATTTACACCGACGTCCATTATATTGCTTTAACCGATAATATTAATTGCATATTAGTATTTTTAATTAGTATCATCCCTAAGATAAGTTGTCGTGTACTTGATTTGCCCGTTCTTTTATACTAAATTTTGTTGATATTTGACTGATTGTTTTTAAAACTTGTTTAGATAATACTCATAATATTTGATCATTCAGTGTCAAGTATCAAGTGCAAACTCTAGACTGAGGTTCTTTAGTTAATACACTTTCTAGTTTACACCATTACAAATTGGCATACTCTCCCGTACAAATGTCTCATCCACACCTGAAGGGCCACCAACAAAATATTGATTCAAATTTTCAGACAAAATATCATTAGGAATCTGCTCACTGTTCAAATTAATTTTCACCTCGTTGCTAGAATCACTTGTTCTTTGCAATGACTTTACTAATTGCCAAGTAGCTTTAGTTTTATTCACAGAATTCAGAATCAGGCTGTCGTTTCTGTGTACAAAAAAGAGTCTTAATTCTTCCCTGTAAATGTTATTAAAAAATCTACAAATATCCTTATATTTATGATCCTTATGAACAAATCACCAAATAATATTACCTTGTCCTTAAGGCGATTTAGCTCTGATGAAAGGTTAACTCTTTTAAACTTTGGGTTATTCGTAATATTAACCTTTACCAAAGGAAAGCACAACTCAAAATAGTAAAACAATTTAGCGGTAAATACTCCAAAAGCACTATCAGGACATATACAATGAAAAACATCAATCCAATCCGCCCCGTCGAGACATTCAACAAATCTAACAGTGTTTTGGGTAGAGAAGTCGCGCCGCGCCGCATGGTATGAACGGGAGTCCTTTTTTTATAGACCTATTCACTTTCAGTTCCAAAGATTGTGAAAAATGATCCGAAAGGCCAAAGTTATCAACAAACACATAGTAAGTGTTATTCGAGCTAATCAGAAAATTATCGATGCATGTACTAGACTTTGCTGTTACTCTCGTGGATGTCCTTACAGTGTGGACCAAGTTATAAGTGGATACCAAGTCAAGAAAAAACGAGAGTGAGCTACTGACTTCCAAAAACTTCAAATTAAAGTCACCTCCCATAATAAGGGTGCAGTTGAGACTAAAGATACTGGACAGAAACGTATCAAATAAAGATAAAAATAAATTTAAATCCCCGCTAGGAGGTCTATTTAGACATTCCATTTTTGTTTGAATTTGTTTCTTTCTTTAACTACTTTGATGGTTGCTGGTGAATAATAAGTGGGAAAGGTGCCGCTCTTAAGTCTAATCGGAACTCTTTGGTGAATTATGTCATTAAGAATTTGTTAAAACTTTTCCAGATTATCATCCAGCGAATTATTTTTAAAAAGAATTGCCCAAGGGGTATTCTTTTTATCATTTTTTATCAAAAGATGGTCTGCCCTCTTAAAATTTACATAATTATTTTTTTGGTCTTTAAGGTTTCTAATACAAAAAACGGAAAGCATGAATTCAATTGCAGGATGGGCTATATCCTCATTTACAATAGGGGTTGAACAGTGCATTAGGCTACTTAGGTTACTATCACCATTACATAATTTAAGTCTAGAGTTCTGTTAATATTATTTTTTAAATAATTAAATTGCATAAGACCCAAAAAAGATAGAGTATTTATAAGGTCTGAGTAATCATTTGGTATGTTGGAGGGCAATAGAAATGAGTCATTCACAGTTTCATATCATTGTACTGTGGAACAGTACATATCACCACACACAAGTATAATTATTGACACTCAAATTACCGGCAGCCCACTCAAGCTTGGATGTAAAACACCATACATACATACAGATTTTTAAATCCCATGTTTACATGGGTCATGGACCCATATATCCTCGGCTTTGCTGGAAAAGTCTGGAATAACAGAAGCACCCAATTTAGTGCGGGTTGTAATGAGTACACCCTCACCATCCTTTTTAGTTGACGCACTTGTTTCGCGATCTCTACGAAATACACTATACTTATTAAGGTCAAAAAGTTCAGCGTCACAGACACCACTATGCAGCCATGATTCGTTTATACATACCTATAATGTCGTAATTTGACGCATCCGTACCTACACGGCGATCTGCAAGCTTCGACCTTAAGCCTCAAGTGTCTTGAAAATACACACTTAAGGCCATTATAATAGAGATGTAGAACTATATTAAAAGACAAAGAAATAAAGCGCACCCGTTTAGGCAGCCTTACTTAGTTTGTCAAGTATGGATAAATTTTCCACAAGAATAATTTTGGATTGTTCGTCCTTACGAAGAAATATGTTTCCATTGCGCGTCCAGACAAACCTAAAACCATTGGTCCTTGCCAAGTCGCGAGCATTTTTATAGAGAGTTTTCTTCTCGCTTGTATGATTTTCGTTTATAAATATTGATTTGTCAGTGTTATTCAGAAACAAGCCTGGTCGTTTTTTGTCAGGGTTTGCGAGTGTTTTAATTTTCACAGCTCCCAACACATTTTCTTTGCATGTTCGAGAATTAAATCTCACAATAATTGGCTTTGGAAGTTTAGGGTTGCGGGAGGAGATACGATGGATATATTCAATTTTATTTACTTCGATCTCAAATCCTACAAAGTCTCTTATTGCTTTGATGGCCTCAATAAGATTTTCGTACAAATAACGCATATGATAGATCTTTTTTTATATTTCGAGCCAGCCATTTCTGGAATGCTGATATTAAAAGACGAAAAATGCATGTAAATGAGGAGTAGACTTGCAAAACGCGGTTTGTCCAAAATTATAAATTTTCAGGAATCGTAAAAAACTGGTGCTTGAAAACATGGTAAATCTTGAAAAAATAGATTGAGTAATTGCTAGATTTGATGATTGATGAATGATGATCGAATGGTAAAAGGAAAAAATACCTTAAAAAAGAGCTGGACCAAATACTATTTGCATACCTCTAGTGGACAAAGAGAGCTATGATTATCATTCCAACAGATTTTTGAGTATAATAATGTAAATAATTATAGAAAAACACCCTCTCAATATTCAGTACCTAAATGTTTATTTTTTATAGACTTTAAATAATGTAAACTTCTTCCATGTCCTTACACTCACATTCTTAATTTTCTTCAACAAACGTTTCACCACCTTCAAAGTACTCTGCAAACATTGAAACCAACCATTCCAACTCTGGATCATTGTTTCAGTTTTTCTCAGATACTGATTACAATCATTTTTCAGTCTAGTTTTTTTTACCTTATGACACAAAGAGTTCCGTCATGTTTACTTGCTCGAAACGTGCTAGTGATTTTAATAGCAATTTATTATTTTTGTCTCGTCTAAAGTGCGATATAGTATTTCACTTTTTACCAAAATCATTTTTTGATATCAAGCAAATTCCAATCGGATACAAATTTTCCTCTTTTGCTCACTTTGGTGTAGAAATCTCAGTAATTAGCTGGGGTTTTCGTGATATTGTAAAACCTTAATATTTTTTCGATGCGTCCAAAGACGATCTGCGGCGGCGGGACGATAGACGTGACTTCTGATCGAAAATATAATTTTTATTTCCTTTTTCTTATACAGCCAAAACATAAAAACATGAACGACATGACTGTTTTTATCTTACAAATGTTGGCCTTATGCTCCACCTCAATTTACAAATCTTCATAAAATAGAGCCGTTTGCTCTAGCTCCAGGGTGCAAACAGCACAAGTTCTAGTTTAGTGACCCTAACGAAGCTGAAAAACCTAAAGTTAACACGTTGACTGCCATGTGTACCCAACGTGGTGTCACGCAAAATTATTCATACTAGCCGCGTGACACCACATTGGAGTCTCATGTGGTTTGCTCGTTATTAACCGCGTGTACCCACATATGCGACATAAGGCTGTGTTTTTCTTATGGAGACGATATATAATGGCTGGTATTAATAGGTTATGTATTTGGCCAATGCATTTCGACCTATGTGTGGGTACACACGGCTGCAAAGGCCAAATGGTAAAAGAACTATACAGTATGAACTTATGTTTTTATTTTATGTTAGCAAAAAATAATTAGAAACGTTACGAATGAGCCCTAAGGGCTTAATAATAAACACATTTACTTAGTAACAAAAGTAAGGACCTCTCTTTTATTTTCCCACTTCTGTACTACTATGCCCAAAGGATACTCAGCAGCCACCTCTCCTTTTTTATTTTTTTTTTCAGTAACTTGTTTTGGGTTTAGCTTACCATTCGATCGTAGGGTACCTACTAAATGTTTTTTTATCGAGCGAGGTTATGGTAATGTCACACTAGTATAATAATCGTTCGTATAAATAGTATGACCTTCATTCAAGAGAGCCAGAGTGAGCACAATATTTTGCGAAGCTGACTACTTTATCCTGACCACAGTATACTGAAATATCATATGCATATACCAGCACCGCAGCAGGGGTAATATAATAAAATTATCCCCTCTTTATCTCGCACATCGGCTGTGACCACGGTATGTGTCACGCGGCTGTTACGACAAAATGTACACGTTCAGGCCACGTGTACCCATTTGGTGACTCACCCACATAAACATGTTCTAACTCGAGTTTAGGAAAACTAAAGACAACAAACGTTAGAAGAACATATTTTCATCTGTTTTCAATCAAAAAACTATTGTGGCCGGTGGGATCATTTTTTTTAACATTATGGCAGTCAACGTGTTCTTGAAAAACCGTCGACGTTTCGAGGAACAAATCTGCCCCCGATGTCAAGAACGAACAAATCTAAAAATTAAAATTGTTAGTAAAATGTAAATAACAGTAACAAGCTCTTGTAAATTATCAAGTTTTGATTTGACTTTGACAAAATGGACAATAATAATGTCATATCATTTAATTACTGGTTACTGGCCTTTTGAGTTAGTGTGTTATTAGGTAAATAATTGATTCATTTTTGAGGTGCTATATATTTACAATTTGGTCTTATGCGCTTAGGAAGAATTCAATGATTTTTGTTAAAAGGTTTAGTTAATTTTTAAGTGTATCTTATCAACTTCAGTTTTTAGCGAAGGTAACCAGGACCAGGTGCTATGAAAACTAACAGAAGTTGAAGCAACATATTCATCTTTATTTTGTAAAATTAAAGCACTTTCTTTAATTTTACGTTTTTTAGATGATGGTTCCTTTGCTAAAATAATTCAAGCGTTCCATTGTATTCTGTGATTGTTATCA
>JAEQML010067031.1:0-19451 GCA_016904865.1 Pissodes strobi
GTAACAAAATACGCTGGCTTTGTGAAACGATTGCTAGTTTTAAAATCCAGGAGTAAACGAGGCCATTATCAAATTTATGTTCCAAAATATATTTTCTTTCGTTTTCCAGTCTCTTAGTCTATCAACACTACGTATCTTCAAATAAAAAGGTGAAGACATTCTAAAAGTAGCAGTCAGTAATTGGAAATCCTAACTATATCATTAATTGAAAAAAAAAACATCAGCATGATTTTCAGTATAAAACAAGATTTTTATTATACTTTTTTTTTAAATTTTCAAATGATTTATATTTCATGAATTTAGCTATTGACTAAAATGGAGACAATGGATGAACCGTTATATTAAAAATACTGGACACCAGTTAATACTAGTATCCGCCGCTCCTTTTATAGTACCTGAAGATGGAAAGCAAATTTTTGATTATTGACTAGTGACTACTTATAAAAGTAATAAGGTAGATGTCCCAGTGATCGGCACAGACCCAGTTATTGTCAGTGTGATTAAATATCCTTAAAAATCAGGCATCCATTGGCAAAATTCCGTTCTAATATAATTTTAATAATATGTGACATCAAATCTGACGGAACAACTGGTATAAATTATTTGCAATCGAGTGACATTTGTGATGCAGCCGGTGTATTAAAGTGCCGGTGTTTTGAATAAATTTGGGGTTGGTACAGTTGCTAACATAAATGTTAGGGTGCGTTATTCTTGTAAACTCTCTAGCATGCACGTAAAGTGTCTTATGGGCAAGGAATAAGGAACTAATTTTTGATGTATTAGATACATATAAACTACTTCTGGCAAATGTTTTTAAGTTAAGAATCCATTAGAAATTAATTTTTGTGGTGGCGAATACTGGTACAGGAAAGCAGATGTCTGAACCAATATCCATCAGATATGACTAGCATTGGGTCATCGATCACTTCAATGAAATTCTACATCTATTTTTTTTAAAGTTATTTAGTAATTGTAGAGTAACAAAGGCTTTAAACTTTTGTTAGAAAATCTGTGTACGAATAATTAATCGTCATGTGAATATAGGCTGGGGACAGGTAATAATATTTAGGGTACTATAACATGTAGTGACGAAAAACTGGGTTAATAAGTGACGATAGCTGGTTGTATTTGTTATAGATGAGTCGTTTTAATTATGATGACAAAGAAATGAAAAACGCGATCGCGGTTTCAGATAACAAGTTTTTCGCTTCTGGATAGTGTCCAGATATTCCCTAAATCTCAAAATAACCCAATTTACTAACGGTCGTCTAAGATGGCAGTGGCTGGAGGCTTTTAAAAGAAGGCATCCTGAGATAGCTTAAATATTATCTCAAGACTAACCCAACCTAAATCATTGGCCGCTACCATTAGGCTGTTAGTAAATCTAACAATGGTTGTATAACTGGATAAACATGTTTTTAATACGTTACTAACGTTTTCTATCCATGATTACTAGAAAAAAGTTAAACTACCAGTAATTCTTTCTCTTTCGTCATATATAGTAAGAAAAATATGCATATGAAAGAAAGTGCAGAAAAAAAAAATAAAAGGAAGGTACCTTAGCAGATGTACCATGAAATAGTTATTTTTGTATTTAGAGCGCAAAGTAACGGATTGCCGCTTGAGAAAGAATATTACTGCGTGATGCGTAGCGGAGCGCAGTAATCTTTCGAAAACGGCAATCTTACTTTGCGCTCGAAAAACACACAGAACTTTTTCTACGGCCCCTTTTTTTAAAATTAAATGCACATTTTTCTCTATAATTATTCTGAAATTTGCAAATGACCGTAAGTTTTGACATATTATTCGGACATATCTAGAACAGGAGTGTCAGCAACAACTGTAATGAACGCACGACTGTCATTTATTTATTTTCGATTGTCATGACTATTCATAGCATACGGAAATAATGAGAATTTTCTTTTCCGTGTTCGCGCTAGAGCGCAAAATAAGGATCCGCGGCATTCGTCGATTTTGAGATTTCATTTCAATTTAGTAATTAGTTATTTTGCGAACGGCTGTAAAAAAAAATTCTTTTTACTGGCAGGGGCGGCTTCTCAATAAGTGCGCCCGTGCGCGCGCACTGCCTTCGAAAGTAAACGGAAAAATAAAATCTTCCCTACATACAATTTAACATAAACTAACTACAATTTGCAAATTTACATATTTTTGAATCTCCACTGGCCGCAGAATACATTATTTATAAGAGCGAAATCGAGGCACGACGGCGACGATCAAAACGCAGCGCGCCCAACGGCGGCCTCCGTCCGTAACCACAACTAGTTTAAATCTGCCGTGCGCTTGTGTTCGGCGCTCTTGTTAAATGCATTTTCGTCATGCAAAACGGTCGGGAATGTTCGTAAAATCACGAGAAGTCAAGGCTCATCCGTGCGCTATTTAGATCCGCACTTTGAAGCTTAATTTAGTGATAATTTGCAATTCTTGCGTATATAGTATGGTGTCACAAGCTGATTTTTTCAGGGATGAAAGTACATGATAAGATAACCCTTATTCCGGAGGTAATACAAAATTAGACTCCACAAAAGGACACTATCATCAAAAATCGAGATATTGGTACCATCGTATAGAGGAAAAAATACTTATTTTTGGGTCGAATGCACAATAAGGTCTTTGTAGGAAGTATTTTTTGATAATTATTCAAAGAAAATCATTTGCATTAGCCCATATGGCCGAAAAAAAATTTAAATGTAAATATCTCGGTTTCAACCGTGCAAAAATTTAATTAAAAAATAGTTATTTATAAATATAACACTCAATTAACAAAAAGGGAAGGCCTAAATGAAAAAAAAATATTCTTTATAAAAGTTTCGCTTATGTCTTGACAAGGTAATAGAGCGAATCCCATATTTTTTGCTTATAAACTAACAATGGCAGAACAATAAATAATGAGAGACGTCATGGGTTTACGCCCTAATTAAATATGTCCAGCCTCTTCGTCTTCAAGCTACGGCTGATGCAACACATTTATTATAGGTCCTGAAAAATTCAGCTTGTGTGGAAAAAGTGGGAGGTAAATCGTTTTTTAAGGCGAATATTACATACTACTATTATAAGTATTATTCTGTATTGTACTCCAGTCGAGCCGTGAATTTATTTTTGTTTTGTTCGGTACGTTGACGCTTGTTAATTAGCTGCATATAAACTCGTGAGTTTAGTGTACGTAATATTGCTTGGTGTTTTATATTTTTATTTATATACTATTATTCCACTGTCATGGCTAGTAGTTCGCGTTCTGACAATTGCTGTGGGGGCATAAATTCAGTTGACAATATTATTAAAAATAACTTTTCTCTATTGGATCTGAATAAAAAGATTGAAATAAAGAGGTTAGGGCGACCGATGCCGGTTTTAAAATTTGACCAAACATGTGCCAAGAAAAAGGATGGTCGGTCTTTCACCAGACATTTTAACCCCCGAAATCTTGTGGCGAATGAAATTTCACTTTAAAGCTAGGAAACGGCAAAGTCGAAGGGCTAACCATCGACAAAAAGATGTTCAATAACACTTTTTTGCCATCAAACCGATATATTTTTTAACGTTTTCGAACGTCTCCTGATTTTTTTTTTTTGAACTTTATTGATTTGTAGTTACAATAAACTGTTTTAATGGTTTACCCTTCTGGAATCGATAAGTACCTACTTATTAATTTATTTTAGTGCGCAACAATTACCATTCAAGAGGGCGCCGAATTCATTTTTTAAACGATTTTAACGAGTTTTGGGTAAAAAATGGGCGTGGCACCCCCAAAACTTTCCGCCTTCGGCGGGTAAGCCTCCGGCGGAGCCTGCAGCGGGCATCCCCCTATTCGTACGAAAAAACCTACTTAAATTGCGCACTACCTATTTAAAACCTCACGAGCCGCCACTGTTTACTGGTTAGTAAATGAAACTGAGCAGTCATGTTACGCTAATTCTGGCGTTGTTTCTCGAAAACGGCTGCGAGTGGAAATTTTGGATTTGGCATGTTTTTTTATTTGGCAATGCAATTTCCATTTCATAGTTACTGCTTCACATATGCGAATTTCTAAACATTTTCTTTGGTGCACGATAACTGTCGAACAAATTAATTCATTTTGATGTAATTTTCTGGGCAAGTTGCTTTTGATGGGCTCGAACCCTATTGAAAATGGCGAGTATTTTTGTAGGCGTGTATATTTTTGAAAAAGAGGTTACTCTGGGCCGTTCTAGCGCAGAAAAATAGCAGGGATCGAAAAACCGAGACGCCGCGCCAGTTCGGTAGAGAGTTTCTACGATAAAAAATCTGCGATAAAAATATCTAAATGCTTCTCGGTTTCAATAATGCCGAGAAAATGGACTTTTGGAGAAAAATTTAAAAACAACGATTTATGGATGAAAAAATGAAGGTTTCTATTCCTTTCGAAAAAAATATTTGTTCATATTGCAAGAAAAGCCCAGGTTCGACAGAAGATGCGAAAGAGCTGTATATAGGAAACAGCAAGCTTACAAGTGCTGGCAGCAAAGCCGCTGAATACCGCAATTATTTTGCCGAGGCGAGAAACGAATGCAAACGTGTGATTGGCGATACTAAGGACAAACACAATCAGCAGGAGCAGGAATAAACTTTAGCAATACCCCAGTGGCTCCAGGAATTTCTAGTCGGTAGCAAAGGCAGTAAGTAATAACTTTACAAAAACGTCTCTCTTACCTTTGACAGACGCACAAGGCATCACGTCGACTGCAGCCAAGGAAAAAACGAACATACTCGCCAAAATGCTTTCATCGCACTCTACCTTAAACGTCCCCCAAGGCAAGGCTCTCCCCACCATATCGAACATCAACACTTCCATGGCAGAAGTTAAGTTTCAAAGAACTAGACACGCAAAAGGTATCAGGACCGGACGGAATACCTGCAATCGTGTTCGCGAACGAACTAACGCCAATTTTATTCAGACTTTTTTCTCTGTCATACTGAAAAGCGATTTACCCATCTTCTTGGAAAGTAGCTCGAGTGCAACCTGTTCCAAAAGAAAAGGCAAGAAAACCACGCCCTTAAACTATCGCTCAATTGCCTTGCTTCCAATAATCTCCAAAATCATGGAACGTGCAGTCAATAAGCAACTACTCAAGTACCTCGAAACCAATAGATTAATTAGCGATAACCAATGCGGCTTTCGCAAAGAAAAATCGGGAGGAGATATATTGGCCTTTGTCACTCATATATTTTGGAGTAGGGCAATCGAGAACTACGGAGAATCTCGAGCGCTTGCGTTGGATATTTTGAAGGCATTCGACAGAGTTTGGCATGACAGATTGCTCAACAAACTGCCGTCCTTCGGACTGCCAGCCTGTCTGCATCTGGCTTGCCAGTTTCCTTAAGAACCGATCTCTGCACGTTGCATTTGATGGAAACATCTCAGTCACATTCACCATTAACGCGGGCGTGCCTCAGCACGCAATACTCTCACCAACTCTGTTCCTCATATATATTAATGACCTGCTGACCGGAACCAATAATCCTGTTTGCAGTTTTGCAGATGACAGTACTCTTGTCTCCCAATTTTGATCAGAACAACCTTTACCAGCGACTGAGACTTATCACCGCAGACAGGAGCAGATTTCAACAATTATTCAAGATCTGAAGAGAGTTCGAACTTGGGGTGAAAGAAATATCGTCTAGTTCAATGCAGCAAAAACCCAAGCCGCCATGTTTACCAAGAAAGCCAATACGGCGGGCCCTGACATCATTATGGCCGGATCGACCATTCCTTCATCGTCGCAAATCGGACTTCTAAGTGCCTCGGTAAACAGCAATATGTCCTGGCATGACCACGTTGATAACATCGCAAAATCAGCCTCGCAGAAGCTTGGTGCGCTCTTTCGGCTCTACAAAGCGCAATAAGACCGTGCTTAGAATATCACTCACACATCTGGGGTGCCGCACCAAAGGACAGCCTAAAGCTGCTGGATTTCATTCTGAAGAGAGTTGTGCGTCTCGTCGGCGGCCCGGAGTTTACCCGGGATCTGGATAGTCTGGAACAACGCAGACATTTGGCCCGCGTCGCGCCTCTTCCCTCCCACAGCAACGCCTTTCTCATCCATATAAATCGGGACTTGATAGGTAAATGCTATTTCTTAAACAGTGTTTGATGTTCTTTCAAATTTTCACTTGTGTCGTGTGATTTTAAGCATACACCATTTCTTTGCAAATTTCTGCATGTTTCAATTTGATCTAGAGTTTCTCGTATTTTTCGATTTCGTATAGAACACGTGCGGTTTTATATTTCCAGCAATACAATGGTTGTGACGTGTCATGTGGCAAAACTCGAAATGACCAAGTTTAAATTCAACTGGCTCACCCTCTATAAAAAGCATTATCATTTCCAACGTGTCTACTAATCAGTGGCGCAGCTAGATCTGTCGGCTCCGATTGGCAAGAGTTACGACATAAGTCTAGAAAAAAATTGTAAAAGGTGCATACAAGTAATTTTTTGCTTGGTATGTAAAATACACCAATTATTAAGACACCATATACTAAAAACAACATTTCTTTAATTTCTATCCTATTATAACATAATACATTTTAGAACTGCTTTTTCCGGTGTTCAATGCTTGCAAAAACGTCAATTACTTTATCAAAGGTGATTTGTTTTGCGCACTTATTTTCTATGCTTAGAATAGCCCGACTACTTAAACGTTCCTAACTACAACTATTTCTAAAAAAAATTCTTAATAAGGTTCAGTTTGGCAAATGATCACTCAGCAGAGCGTCACAGAAAAAGTCCAAAATATTAATAGTGCGGTATACCCACACATTATGAAAGTTTGATGAGCTGGTATTATTTTAACAAAATATAAAAACAAACCAACTCATATATTGTTGATAATCCCTTTAAATGACATAGCCCCCACGTTTGGTGTTGATGCGACTGAAGGCTTTTGTACCCCGTCTGCATGTACATACCTTATTGCACAAACTGACATGAATAAACAGTTTACGAAAGCCACGCTTCGTTGGCACGAACCAATACATGTCGGTTTTGCACAAGTAAGCGCGCGGTAAAGCCTCTACGCGTTGACAGCTCTTCCAGCTCTCTAGAATTTCTGGTGAGGAAGCCTACAAGCCATAGATTACATACAGCAATTAATCATAACAACATTATGAAATGAAATTTACAACTTGTAACTATTGAACATAATACTCTCAAACTGCAGATTTGAACAAATCGGCTCTGCACAAACACCAGCAGCTACCAGTGTTTGTGTAAAGCTTATCCAGCTGGATAAGCCAGAAGAAGGTAGTTTTTCTACGACCCCTATAAAAATAAAAAAGCACAGTTAACCTAGCTAGAAAATGCCTACTATCGCACGCGTGTTGAAAAAATTTTAAACACACATGTTGAATAGAAATTTTAGCAGAATCCTATTTGAATAGTTGGAGGTGGCTGTCAATTTGAGTGCATATTTGATTTGACATTTTGACTTGATAGATATGGATGATGTCGCGTACTTTTGAACACACGTATTGAAATAGATATTTGTGTATTTAGAGCGCAAAGTAACGGATTGCCGCTTGAGAAAGAATGTTACTGCGCGACGCGTAGCGGAGCGCAGTAATCTTTCGAAAACGGCAATCTTACTTTGCGCTCGAAAAACACACAGAACTTTTTCTACAGCCCCATTTTTTTAAATTAAATGAACATTTTAACAATTAGATTAGACTTATTCTGAAATTTGCAAATGACTGTCAGTTTTAACATATTATTCGGGCATATCTAGAACAGGAGTGTCAGCAACAATTGTAATAAACGCACGACTCTCATTTATTTATTTTCGATTGCCATGACTATTCATAGCATTCTCGACGGAAAAAGTGAGAATTTCCTTTTCCTTGTTCGCGCTAGAGCGCAAAATAAGGATGCGCGGCATACGTCTATTTTGCGATTTCATTTCAATTTAGTAATTAGTTATTTTGCGCGCGGCTGTCGAAAAAATGGCTTTTAACTCGCGTGTGATATTAATAATCGGTTAAGACCGTTAAGAGTTTTTGTGCCATTTTCATCTGTGGTCGTAGGAAAAATAGTGTACATTACTCGTCTGAAAGTACGTTTTCTACCTCGGAGGATTTCTGCACTCGGCTAACGTAATAAATAACCTCGTTTGAAAACTGGTACTTTCGACACCCGATATGTAATATACTATTTCAGCCTCGGAGGATAAATATCCGTATTCAACACTTTTTAGGTAATACACTCAATTTGTTTTCATAAGAGGAAAGTATTTCATTTTTGTATTTTCACTAGATAATTACCTTAGTCCGCGATTGCATTGGTTCATTGGCATCACTGAATTTATTTTAATCAGAGTCGATTTTGATATTTTACGACTTGGGCAAGACAATTTTGACTCTTGAATAAAAATACCTACTTCTCTACTAGGTCACACAAATAGCTATGAATTTGCAGGATAGTTTTATTTGCACTATTCTAAAATCCCAATGCGGGATTTTAACATAGTTTATCAGTTTTTCGCTGCGAACGTGAGAAAATTTAATCATTATTTGGAAAATTCGGTGACGACGTACACAAAAGAACAAGAAAAGCTTTTCTTTAACAGTTAGTCCTTTTACGATAATATAATTTATTTGCCTTTTACTACTTGTCCTTTAATGAGATTCATGCATAAACTAATTTTTCATTAGGATAGGAGTTTATATGCAATGCTTGATAGGTTGCTCTCTTATCTAGTTCGAAATAAAATATTAATTAACACGGCAACATGGATTTTTTGTATGCCACATATTAACAACATCGGCTGTTTTTTCCTTTCTCACTGAGATTATAGAGAGGCGTGAGGCGGGCGAGCGACCTGTTAGGATTTTTTGTGATCTTAGCAGGGCGTTGTCGGACATAATGCTGTTCTTTACAGGAAGCAGGATGGAGTCGTATAGTATAGAGGGGTGGTCTTGAACTGCTTCTCATCTTATTTGCATGTGTGTAAGCAATATGTTGAGATAAGAGGTAGTACTGCGTATTCAGCGGGCGGTGCCCGATCAAATTTATTGATGTCTCGAAGGGTGAGCCGCAGCGCTCTGTTTTGAGCCCTGTCCTGTTTTTCTGTTAATGCTTTACCCTGAGACCTGGTACATAGTAGCTAAAAAATGTATGCTGATGACACGTCTGCTATCATCAGAGAAGGTCACTCTACTTTGGAAGTTGCGGCTAATATAGAGCATTAAAAGAATAAAATAAATGGTTTACTGTTAACGAACTCTTTCTATACCAAAAACACTAATAATATAGTATTTTATACTAGTCAAATACGGTTAAACCAAAATTTGGAGTTATATCCCTCCAATAATAAACCCAAATGCCAAAATTCGATACAATTTCTTGGTCTTCAGTGTGATGATGCCCTCTCATGGGAATTTCACTGTACAAACTTAACCGTAAAGTTAAAAAGTTTTTGTTATGTTCTCAGAAACCTTAGGTTGTTAATGGATTTCCAGGAACTTATAAGCATTTAGCATGGATTTGTCCACTATCGGATCCTGTATGGCGTCCAGTTTTGGGACACATCGCCTCATGCTGCTAGAGTATTGCAACACGTTTTTCTGATTGAATCCAAAATGAAAGTAAAGATTTTTTTCCCCAATTAATTAAAAAGGACCCGAGCCCCGGAAAGTTGTATTGCCAAGCCCGGCCCCTGTCGTGGGGTTGTTTGAGCGCCCCCGTTCTAGCCAACTAAACGGAAAAAGCTCTGCTGATGTTGTGCAGGGTGGCTAGATCAACTCATAAAATCAACCGGTACTTAGTAGTTAATTTCAAACTAACAAGAAAACGAGAATATAGGCGGGATTATAATCAATTGACTTTTCAATTAACTTAACTTATCAAGAAAACACAATCTAAAAATTTAAGGAACAATATATTTGCTACTCAGTTCTTTCTTTTTTTTTTGAAAACACAGCAACAATCTATCTGAAGAAAAATGTTGAGTTGTAATGTGGTTAGTTAAAGACGAAAGAATGTTAAATGACTATTAACGTAATGATAAAATAAACAGAGTACAATATGGAGATTGTACGGAGAACAATTCAGTTATTAATACTGGGTTATGTATGCCTTACAACTAAATGCCTTAAATACTACTATACAGTGATCACTTTGACGTTCACTAAGCTAATTACCACTAGGTATGCGTGCGCTAATAGCTGCACCGATTTTAAATGTAGCGATAATACTATGTAGCAATGAGCTGCCACAATAATGAAATCAAGACTCGATGAATTAATAAAAGAGCAAAACTAGAATAAAGCTATTGAAAGAGTGGCTGTCGATGCTTGATTCATATTATAATGAGGTAAAATTCAGAGCGGTTATTAGTGAATGAAAAGAATAAAATTATTGAGCCACCGCTTGACTTTTATTAAAAAGAGATCAAATTCAGGGCAATCAGACTAACTGGTCCGGCAAACCAGTGAATAAATAAAAATAAAATTAATGAGTTCTCTCAGAGCTTGGCAGTCAATGTTTGTTTTATATTAAAGGGGGAAAACTAAGAGCGATTATATTAAACAGATAAACAAACGATAAAACTTCGGTACAATATCCCAAATCCGGTCGTCGAACTCTGGTGGAGGCGCCGGGCACTTATAGATACCTCAGGAATTGGCTCTCGATGGCCCCGAGGGAAGATCTAGCCGAAATCTCGATAGCTTGGGGTCGAGATAAGTGCTGGTGGTAAAGCCTGCTTCCAACCCACTAGAACAGGGTGACTCTGGCGGCAGGTAAAGGTCGCCCTCCGGAAAAAGCCCTGAAATAATCCAGTGCGCATTAAACGAAGCCCCCTTACTTTAATAAAAACCATAGCTCCCCCTCGCATGAATATATTTTCTTTATAAAACAAATTCCCCAAAAAAAAGAATTATCCATGAATTTTCAATGACCATCGGCAAATAAAAGATACTAAGGTTCAGGCAACTTGAATATAAAAAAAGATAGGGATGAATCACCTCTAAAAGAATATATAAACTTCCCCATATGATCAAAATTAAAGTTACATTAAAATAAAAATTCGGATTAGATAAAATGGAGTAGATAAGATAACATGTGGGACGCAAAAGCAAATGGCGGTATGCACAAAAAAAAGGTAACACAGATAAGCAATTAAATCATTAATTTAGGCAAAACGGTAGCAATAATTACCTCGATCGTGTGTGTGTGAGGGCTAACTATGAGAGATTCTACGGTCTCGGTCTTGTATGAACGTGGGAAGCCTCTAATACAGCAGTATCTAGATCCCGATTAAACGGTCGTGTCAAAACACAAACAGAAAATCAACACAATAAATCCCCAAAGAAAGGGTAGAATTAAATCACAATAAAATGTTGAGTCTCTACGACTGCACTATCAAACGTTCTTCTCGCCTTGAAAGGGAATCTTAGAAGAACTCTCGATTGTCAATTTGCCTTTCTCGTTCTACGAGATCCACGCCACGTCAAGTTAGCTAGTAGTGATGGCGGAAACATGTCGAGTGGTTAGATTCAAGAAATAATTTTAAGATAATAAACTACCGAGTTCTCGTTTAACATGACGGCAGAGGCCACAATTAATTCATTGAAATCAAGGGATTCAAGAAATACGACAGAATATTCCCTAACAAAATGATAAACTTTTGAGGATTTAAATCGACAGCTGCAAAAATAATAAGTGGTACATTCCTATTACTCCGGACGAACAATCGAAGGTCACGAAAAGTGCACCTACACTAAAATATGAATCGACAAATTTCATGCAGCGTATTTGCAGGTTTTATTAACAGAAATCCTTAAAAATATAAAACGGTTTGCTGGCGGTTCCACGATAATGCAATATAAATCAAGCCAAGCTATTCTAATAATATTGTGCATCGCTTATCAACTAAAATTAATAGTCTCAAGGTGTTATAAAAGCTAATACAAATATATCGTTAACCTATACCTAAAATATAGTTAATTTTACAATAAGAAAAGCGGCCATTTCAAGCGAATTATTAGCAAATCGAAACATTAAATTCAGAATTAATAAACCGATGAGTGCAAAATACAGCATCTTTTTTCCCTAAATGCGGCATATAAATGAAATTTTAAAAATATCTGACATTGGCAAAATCGAACTGTCACAGCATTTATATCCCAAAACGGAATTTTGAGATGTATTGCGGTTGTATCTGTCAGAATTTGACGATGCAGGGAATTAGAATGAGTGTTTAAGAAATAACGCAAAAAGTCAATCGAACGAAGGTTTACTGTTTAAAACTAATAAAGGACAACGTGCTCTGCCTATACTGATTCTTATAACAAACGACTGAACTACGATAAGTATTTTCGTATGGTCACATACCGAAAAAAGTGTAACATAATCCGATTTCTTTCAGCGAAGCAATTAAGGTAAACTATGTGCTGAAGTATGCAGGCACCATAATTATGCAATTTATTACCTATAAGGGAAACCATGAAGCATCTTAATATTGGAATATACAACATTCTCCCTCAATATTAAAGGTGCTTTCTAAATAGTAATAAAAAAAACGATTCTAACATACCTAAAAAACAATATTTTCGCAGTAACGATCACAGACACTATTTCAAGTTTATTTCATTACAAATGAATTTATGTTTTTTGCAACCCAATGATTTTGTTAACATATCTGCGATCATTTCTGCTGTAGGCATGTATGAAAGCCCAATATCATTTTCTTTTATTTTATCACGAATAAAATGATATTTAACATGTATGTGCTTAGTGAGTTTGTGAAAAATATGATTTTCTGACAATTTTATTGCAGTTTGGTTATCGTTAAAGATAATCATCGGCAAATGAAGATTTAAGAAACTACAATCGTCGTTTTCGCTAAATATTTCTACACATAGCGCTTTTAAATACAATGACTCGTTTGTTACTTCACATATACCGATATATTCAGCTTCGGTGGAACTTAAAGCTATGACATTCCCAGGATACTGGACCTCCCGCTAACATGAAAATATAGCCATAAAATGATTTTCTATCGATTTCATTGTTGGCCCAGTCAACATCCACAAAACCAGCTATAGGCTTACTTGATTTCTTGAAAATAATTCCCATATCTTTTGTTCCTTTCAAATATTTAAGCACCCTTTTAGCACTCACCCAATGGTCTTTGGTATGACTATTATTGAACTGGCTTAGAAAAGAAACAGAAAAAGAAATATCTGATCTTGTGCAAACTGCAAGATACATTATAGATCCTATCAATTGCTGATACGGTACATCAACAAATTCTCCAACAACTGACAATTTTTGATTTTGCTCTAACGGAGTACCTACCGCATTACAGTTTGACATTTCAAATCTATCAAGTACCTTCTCAATATATTATTCCTGACTAATTTTTAATTCGCCTTTTGAACGATCTCGATCAACCTTTATTCGGAGAATATTCGAGATTGGTCCAAGGTCTTTAATGTGAAAATGCGTATTTAATTAAATTTTTAAATGTTTTGCCTCTTGGTGATCATTATAGAAAATAAAAAAGTCATCAACTTAAAGTGCTATAATTATAATGGAATCCGCAAAATTTTTAAAGAAAAAACATGGCTCTATTTTTGATTGCTCAAAATTTAACTCTAATAATACATAATATGCTTTTTCATACCAGAATTTGGCGAATTGTTTAAGCCCATAGATAGCATTTTTTAATCGACAAACTTTGTTTTCTGATCTTGACTCTCTAAAACCTTCTGGTTGACTCTTATAGATTTCTTGTTCAATGTCACCATTTAAAAAAGCAGTTTCCACATCTAAGTGATCAGCCTCTAAGTTTAATTCAGCTGTCATTGCTAATAATAGCCTCAAATTACTAAATCTGATAACTGGCGAAAAAGTTTCAGAATAATCTACTCCATATTTTTTAGTAAACCCCTTTGCTACAAGCCTAGCTCTATAAGTCACTATATCTCCATTCTGATTTCTTTTAATTTTAATAAGCCACTTATTTTTAATATTCCTATTATTAGGTTTATCGACCAATTCCCAAGCATTGTTTGCCTTGAATGCTTCAAGTTCATTCTTAATTGCTTTTCACCATTCTGCACTTCGCGAGCTTGACAATGCTTCGGAAATGGTTGTTGGCTCTAATTCATCTGATATAGGTAACATAGCAAAATCAGAGTCGTAATTAGTAATACATTCACCATACCTGTCCGGTTTTCTTATTACACGTTTAAGATACCTGGATTCAACATTTTCACATTTACTCTCACTTGACTCATTTTCGTTTTCACCAACTAGCACATCACTGTTTTCTTCTGGATTGACATCTTCTTCTTGAAGATGGGGGGCCTCAGCTGGCATACCTATCTTCTAAGTCAGCATCATCACCTTCATGCCCATATGTTATCTTCAACGGAAGAACTTCTGATGTAGTTGGTGCAATGGAAATCTTCGATGGGTCGTCTGCAAGCTTATTTTCCAAAAACACAATCCCTGGCTATTTTTAGACTATGGTTACTTAGGTCTAATAGCCTGTATTCAGCACTTGTTTCAGAGTACCCGACAAAAATATACTCTTTACTTTTGTCGCCAAGTTTTTTTCTTTTCGCATCGGGTATATGGACATAAGCTCGACATCCAAAGATCCTCAGATGTTTCAAGTCTACCTTTTTGCCGGTCAATTTCTCTTCAGGAGTTTCACCACGTATTTTTTAGTTGGTGAACGGTTCAAAAAATAAACTGCTGTGTTGGCAGCTTCTGCCCACATCTGCTTCGGACTATTTGAGTCGATGAGCATTGAACGTGCTTTTTCGAGTATGGTTCGATTGTAGCGTTCAGCTACTCCATTTTGCTGTGGAGTGTAGGGGATTGTTTGTGCATGTTTGATTTCCCGACATTTGAGGAATTTCCCCAAACGCTCGTTGCAGTATTCTCCTCCATTGTCGGTTCTCAGAATCTTTATTTTTGTTCTGTTTTGGTTTTCCACCATGGAGCAGAAGTTTTTGAAAATTTCTGGAACTTCACTTTTATGTTCTAGAAAATAACAAAATACTTTCCTTGTGCTGTCATCAATCAGGGTAAACATATATTTTTTGCATCCCATGAATCCACATCCATAGGTCCTACAAGGTCTGAATGGATCAAGTCAAGTTTATTTTGTGTGACTTGTTTATCCTTTTTATACGGGAAAGGTTTTCTGGCCTGCTTACCTTTAATGCAACTTTCAAAGTATTCTGGATTTTTATTTTCGTTGTATAAAACACCAGTGGGCAGACCATTTTTCAACAACGCTATGCTATAATGATTAAAGTGACCTAGGCATCTGTGCCATAGCATCTGAGAATCTTGAGATTTCGTCACATTCATGACATCTAGTTTATACAAGCCATTCACATTTGCTGCAGTAGCTACAGGTTCTCCCTTATAGTACAGTTACCTTCATCAATTATTCTGCGGCAAAATGCACACAATGTCCCTTTGAAACCATTTCATTCACTGACAACAAGTTCACTGACAGATTTGGTACATATTTAATTTTTGATATACAGGGTTTTTCACTTAAAACTCCGAGGGCCCATATCTCTAAAACGAATGAAGATATTTTTCTTTTGTAAAAAGTTGTTGTTAGGTATGACTAATTAGAGTTTTTTAAAGGTAACAGAAATTCGACGCCTTCAAAGTCCTGGCCGTCGCGACGCTTCGAAAATATAAATCGGTTGCAGGAGCCTTGAAAGTAGGTACATTTAAAAGTGCATTAAATTCTAAGTCTTTTTTGTCATTTGCTCCAACTCGATTACTTTACTCGTTTCTAAGTAATACAAGACTTTCTCTTAATATTTTTATCTTAAAAAAAATAATCAGTAGTTACTAAAATGCAATATTTAAACGTTGTTCATAATAATTCTTTCAATTTTGTTCAAAATTACATCCTTCTGCTCGAACACAACTGTCAAAATGTTTTAAAAGTTTGGCATGGGTAACGTCTACAAGCGTTCTTCGTGTAATAGCAGTACATGCTGCCATAATTTTGTTTATCAAGTCGGCCATATCTTCTACTGGCGTTTCCTAGACAATATATTTTAGGTGTCATTTTTGACATTGGGTTTATCGTATGTAAGACGTTGTCAAAAGAATAAAGTCGTTAATATCACAATTTTGCGAGTTCATATAGGTTTATGGAAATGGTTCAATACAGTAATCAAGAAAAAGTGGATATGTTACTGCTTTACGGAGAATGCAGGGTTAAATGCTATGGAAGCACAAAGAGTGTATGCTCAGCGTTATCCTAACAGAAGAATTCCCGACGACAAAACTTTTGTAGCTTTGTGCAGGAACTTGACAAATTATGGTTGCTTTGTAAAACCAAAGAAAAATAGGAGGAAGGCCAATAAGGCCAATACAAATGATGAAAATACAGCCGAAGTTTTACAGCAAGTTTATAATAATCCCAAAACTTCCCTAGCTAAAATCAAAGAAAATACTGGCGCCTCCATTAGTTCGTCATGGAGGATCCTTCACAGAAATAACCCTCACCCGTATAAAACCAAATTAGTTCATAATTTGGAGCCAGGGTATTCCGCTCGAAGACTGGAATTTTTAGCAAGGTTTGCCGATTTATATACCCAAAACGAAAACATTTTAGACAGCATTTTATGGAGCGACGAGAGTCGCTTTCACAATAATGGAATTGTAAACCGACATAATTGTCGCTATTGGTCCCAGAATCCTCCTCGTTGGATTAGAGAAAGAGGAAACCAACGCGTTTTTGGAGTCAATGTTTGGTGCGGTTTATTAAATGGATATCTCATTGGCCCTCATTTTTACGAAGGCACTTTAACTGGAGAACGCTATTCAGATTTTCTTCAAAATACACTTCCAGAGCTATTAGAGGAAGTACCCCTTGAGCAAAGATTGAATATTTGGCTGCAGCAGGACGGGGCTCCAGCTCATAATGCCCAAATTGTCAAGGATTATTTAGACAGGCAATATCCCAATAGATGGCTTGGTACCAATGGACCTATAAGACGGCCGGCAAGGTCACCAGACATAACACCGTTGGATTTTTTTCTTTGGGGCCACTTAAAAGATATTGTCTACGAAACGCCAGTTGAAGATATGGCCGACTTGATGAACAAAATTATCGCAGCATGTACTACTATTACACGCAGAACACTTGTAAAAGTTACTCATGTCAAACTTTTAGAAAATTTTGACAGTTGTGTTCGAGCAGGAGGATGTAATTTTGAACAAAATTGAAAGAATTACCATGAACAATGATTAATTATTGCATTTTATTTACTGCTGATTATTTTTTGAAAATAAAAAAAATTAATGGAAAGTCTTGTATTACTTAGAAACGAGTAGAGTAATCGAGTTGGAGCAAATAACAAAAAAGACTTAGAATTTAATGCACTTCTAAATGTACCTACTTTCAAGGCTCCTGCGATCGATTTATATTTTCGAAGCGTTGCGACGGCCAGGACTTTGAAGGCGTCGAATTTCTGTTACCTTTAAAAACACTCTAATTAGTCATACCTAACAACAACCTTTATCAAAATAAAAATATCTTCATTCGTTTTAGAGATATCGGCCCTCGGAGTTTTAAGTGAAAAACCCTATATTCTGTACAGTTCCATTGTGTTTCAACTTCACAACACTATTGCCAGTTCCACTCACAGACAGTTTAGAATTATTTGCCACGAATACGTCCTGCCCCGAGTGTTCATCCGTTAGGTTGGAAAAAAGTTCTCTGTTTCCAGTCATGTGGGAAGAGGCACCACTATCAACATACCAGGCTGTTTCATGAATACTATTGATACTTAAAGCTGTCGCGAACAAAGCTTCCCGTTCACCTTGGCTATTCTTATTTTTGTTTGCCTTTTCAGAATTATCTGGAGGACCCTTCTTCATTTGAGGGCATTTATTTTTATAATGCCCTTTCTGTTTACAGCCCCAGCACCATGGAGATTTTTTAAAATTCTTTGCGACAAGTGCACAGTCACCAGAATATTTGCTATTCTGCCATTTTTTGTCTTGCAGTAATTTCGTCTTAACGAAGTCCGACGTTATGTCCACACCTGAATTTTCCATTGCCATAACCAACGGTCCACTGTCAGTCCCTGCAGCATGATAACGCCTAAAAACTCATCATCTAGCGGTTTTCCAATTGATGAAAGTTTTTGGGACAAAGACATAACTTCGTTGACATATTCTTCCATTGTGCCAAAATTCTTTAACTCTATGGAACACAAATTCCTAAGTAGACCTAATCGCCTATGAAGTCCTTTGTCTTCAAATGCTTTTTCAAGAGCTTGCCATGCTTCGCTAGCAGTTTGCTCACATGAGGAAACGTTAACTTGTCCAGAAAAAGAATTATTTTTGAAAGAGCTATCTCTTCACGACGCGCTCTTGTATTATCATCCACCATAGGCTCCCACCGTCCAGTTATACAGTTCCAAAGTCCGTCTAACCTTAATAACGCACTTATCTGGAACTTCCAGTCGCTATAATTCTCACGGCCTTTAAGTTTTTCAACACTCATTCCGAAATTTAAACTTTCGTTTACCGCCATTTTATTTTTTATTACGACGACGAAACAAACACACAACCTCGTACAATACCAAACTATCGCGCTTTCTTAAACCACTGCTTGCAAGCCCTGGGCCCATAACCTGTCAGAATTTGACCATGCAGGGAATTAGAATGAGTGTTTAAGAAATAACACAAAAAGTCAATCGAACGAAGGTTTACTGTTTAAAACTAATAAAGGAATACAACGTGCTATGCCTATATTGAATCTTAACAAACGACTGAACTACGATAAGTGTTTTCGTATGGTCACACACCGAAAGAGGGTGTAACATAATCCGATTTCTTTCAGCGAAGCAATTAAGATAAACTATATGCTGAAGTGTGCAGGCACCATACTTATGTAATTTATTACCTATAATGGAAACCATAAAGCATCTTAATATTGGAATATACAACAGTATCGTCTACAACTTCCGGCGGGCTACTTTTTAACTTATTTGAAATTTTAACTGTGCCTTCTGTAGTTATATTTGAAGTGTGTTTGTGTTTAGAAATAGAACACATTTCCTAAAAATGGGCATTTTCATGGTTATCGAACTAGTAATACATATTGACAAATTTTTTTTAATGTATAGTAGACTTAACTTGTCGAAGGTTTATATTACCAACTAAAAGTAAAAATAGCAATCGTTACTATGTTTAAGAAATATTTAAAATTGTTTTGCTCGAAAAATGTTACTATGATATTGACTGAGAATTAGATTGATTATTTTAGTGTATTTATTTTTAACTTGTATCATGTACATGTAGATCTGCACATACTGTTTCTATTGACGAACTCCATACACTATGTGTCTTTTGAATAATAAATGATTTGATTTTATTTGATTTTTTATGACCAATCAAAATGCAAATCACAACAATATCC
>JAEQML010067032.1:0-19450 GCA_016904865.1 Pissodes strobi
TTATTAATTTCCTTAAGGATATTTTTATATTATTCTAGATTTTGTTATCCTAATTTTAATGCGTAAAAATCATTGATATATTCATAACAGAAAATTTAGTGGCGCCTTCGCCCAACTAAACTCTACGACCCACACCTTTAAGCATTAGCACCGCTGAGTGAAGCAGGCTTATAGACCGTTTAACTAATTGCGTTACACGAGCGGGTTATTTTTTACGCCCGGGTTCTAACCCACCCCTGTGAGTCTCCGCTTTGACTATAGCTTTCCCATTGATGTAAGTTAACATGTTCTGATAGACAGGCGAATGTGGAAATAAACTTTTCTCTATTCCAAAGGCCTCTTTTGGGTCCACTTAAAAATAGGTTAACACCCAATATAAAAAAAACGCACTGAACATATTTTAGCATAGCAATAATACATTTGCAACTGAAAGAGATAGCATGCGACAATGAGGCAGTTAAGTTATTGACTCTTGAATTTTTATGTAGTACAGTTACTCTGAATTTAAAAATATCTAGTCGGTATAGCCTATCTTGAAGAACAAATTATTCGCTCTTAAAATGATGACGGACTATCAAAATTATTACTATACAGGCGATACGAGGTGCAGTTAAGTTAACTAATTCTAACCATGATGTAAATCACCAGAAGCACCCAGATGACATATTTTCCACTTTGCTTCAAAACAAATTGACGGATACTAACACATTTTCTTATCAGACGTTTCGACTAGTCTAATATTGAACTACATTTCAAACTAGCTGGTCACAAGTGTGAGCCGAACAGATCTACTAGCCAAATGGCTAATAGTTGTCAACATAATTGCCTTCCATTTAAATAAATGAAGAGTGAAGGCTGTGTGCATGTACGAAATGTACTAAATGAAACACTTTTTGTATTCCATGCATAAAATTTAATCCAAAAGGACATCTAAACTAGCGTAACAGAGCGCTTTCGGCCGGAGCCATCATCAGTGTTACTTTTGTTAGAACAAAAAGACATATTCACGAAGAGGCACAAAACTACATCAGACGACAACGGTCACATCAAAATTTAACTTACACGTTACATTTTTTGAAAGGTTCACGTAATTAAACAATTAAATGTTGACATATGTGTCAAAAACGGTTAGAATTACGTATAGGATATTACATATTACATATATCTAGTATGTATAGGATATTATATTTAAAATATATCTAAATTTTCTGAGAAATTCAAAAATATCTTAATATACAGGGTATTCTATTTAAAATAAGGAAGTTGATACTTGTCCACGAAACTGCGTATATATAAAAATATATTATTGTAAGAATTTAAGTAAATCCAAACAGCTTTTGTATTACACTTTTTTTTGGTCCACCCCATAGATTCTGAGCTAAGGGCCACCCTGTACAATTCACATTTGCGTTAAAATAATTTTAAAAATGTAGATTTACCTTTGCAGCTTTATGACAGTTTTCACTATTTTCAAAAACCACCCTAGCTTGTCCATGCAGTTTGTCTTTTCCTTTGAAGTTTTAGGGGGTGAGGTTTACATTATTAAGCGTTTATTCGCTGTTTCACACCACCGTACAGATCTGAATAATTCAATAACATCCTAAATAGGCAGCACTAACATCAAAAAGACGCGTTCCGCCTAAGCTGAATTTAAATTTTTGAAATACAGACTTTTTAAAAGCTACCCCAGGTGCGGGTGGCATAAATTACAACTTCCGAAATTTAAGAGAAATGATAGCGATAAAAGCATGAAATATTTTTGTTGCTGTGATACCTAAAAATATAATTCCATAAGGCGATCTCACAATTAAAGCATACAGTATAAAGATTAGTAAAATTATTTAAAGTAAAACCAGTAACATTTTTACAAAAGTTACAGTCATATTTACTTTATGAGAAATGAAAGAAAGCCCTATTTCAGAAGAGCCTACCTGGGTGCCAAACTGTACTTTCAAATCTTGATGCTAATGGAATTAAGTTATTTTTTATTTACTTTTTGAATCTTTTTCTATATCCTACAATTTTCTATTTGAGCTGCGCTACCTAAGAGCAAGGGTGTTCATCGACAGGTATCGAATTAAAATAGAAAAAAGTGTGATCCAAGTAAGTTAACAGCTTTTAAATGCTACTAGTCCTCAACTTTTGATTTTGTCTAGTATATATTTTAACAAACGAAGTGATTAAGTAGACGCAATTTCTCTAAGGCCAATGATCTGCAATTGAACTGCTTGAATCTTGAATTCAATTATAATTACAAGTAGAAATATTTTACAAGTACATCCAAATAAATTTGAACAGGCTTTATAACTTTTTATTCTTAAAGTTGGAAAAAATTTTAAAATATCATAGTAGTAGGGTTTTTTATGGATCATTTCCATATTTTATAAGCAACACAATTGGACATCCAATAAAAAAATATTGTATAAAACATCGAATTTTTAACACATTTTTTAATTCTAGTAGGAGCTCTAGACATATTTTGTATAACATCATATGTCTCTTTGAAAGTATTAAATAAATGCTAATTATTATTATTTTCGTACTGATTTATATGCCTCACGGCATTCGCACTCTCTCTAGAGGGAGAAATTCACTTAGTCCCAGGGATTAAGCTCTGCAGGAACCCTTTCTATGTTATGGGGTTTTTTGGGATGACAATTCTAATGTTTCCAATATTGGGAGTTGCCGATGAACTTCGGAACAATGCTGGTTAGGTCCCCATGAATAATCTTGGTAATATTATCATGTATATGCTTATATGTTCCGTTGCAGAGAAAAGCTGACATCCTGCGTAAAGTGTTGTATGGACTCCGTTGTTTTGCATCCATATTTGCACTTATCACTCTCTATTTGCGGATCTTTGACGATGTATTTCAGGTAGTTTCCTGTTAGAACCACCTGATATTGATTTGCCGGTAAAAAGCCTTCGGTTTCGGGGATCAATCTTCCTGAGGCAAGCTAATAGTTCGACAAACATCTGTCGACATTTTCCTGCATAACCTCACTCGGATGCCTCCCATGAAGCTGTTTTCTCGCCATCTCGGCTACTTTTCTTCCCTCACTGAATCCTGAGGCTGGGGATATTCGCACTGGTACAAAAGCAATGGAGGCAACTCATCAGCGACACATATAATTCTATGAAGTTCCAAGCCTTGAGCTTCCGTTAAAAAAGTAATTTCGCAAATTAGCATCTGATGATCTCATAGTTTGGGAATGTCCGTTAGTCATCTTCGTCTTCGTCCTGTCGAGGAGGGGTTGTCCTGTTTAAGGCGCTTTTTGGGTGGTGATTTTGCGCCTTAGGGTTCTTAATTTGCATTGCAACTCTTAGATATCAGTTTTACTCCAGGACGCAATGTCCTAGCACCTAGTGCGCATAACTGTTGGTTGTTCTAGAAAACTGTTTGCTGTTCAGTTCCTTTTTTAACAATTCTTTAACCCTTCTTTGGAGTTCAGATATTATTTCCCTTTTCATCGCCTGATGTGTTTGCTTCATTCCCAGATATCAAGAGGTTTCGTCCTCCCGCATCGATTCGATTGTCTCTCCACTCATCGTACTGAACTCACCCTCTTGCAGCATTTCACGCATAGTGCGACGCTTATTAATGGCAACTACAATTTAATTGAAAATTCTTCAACAATCTGTAACATTTGATCCAGCAGTTTTTTCGTGGTTTCCATTAGCTTTAGATCAGTTTTTAAGTGTCGTCTTATCATTCCCTTTGATATTAAATCCATATTTGGAAGAGTCCAGCATATTAGACAGGAAGCTCAAAGCCAGACGAAACCATAGCGAACTCAAGGATTCACCCTGAAAAATTCCTTTTTTGATTTTCAGTTCAAAGTGAATTCTGGATCGCTTATTTAAAATTCTGTACGCCAAATTACCGTAGCGTGCCTGGTTGGGCTTATTTTATATATGTTTAGAATTTCCAGTGGTATATAATATCGATCTTTATCACATTTTTCATTCTAGAAGTTCTATATATATTTTGCATAACATACCATACATTTCTTTGAAATTATTAAATCAAGCTTTTTTATTAAATAAAGGTTGTTTATTATTCTATTATACCGATTTGTATGCCGTACAGCATTAGCACTCCTTCTAAAGAAAGGAATTCACTTAGTCAGAGATACGTTAAGCATCAGAGGGATTAAGCTCTGCTGGAACCCTTTCCGTTATGGGGCCCTTTGGGGCGACAGTTTTGATGTTTCCGATCTTGGTGGTGGCCGATGACCTTCCGAACAATTCACGCGGTCGGTCGAAAGCATGGCAGCTTTCTAAATGGGCTTAAAGAAGTTTTTAGTCAGCCTCTAACTTCTCGATATTTTTTGCAGGCTTTTCGGTATAACTCCAGTTGGTAACATTATTATTGGCACAGTTTCGACGCGCCTGCCGCTGCCTCTTTGCTCTGACCTCCAGCTCTCGATACTTGAAAATCTTCTCAAAGTTCTTTTGGAGCAGATTTTGGGTATTGCACACTTCCACAAAGATTGCAGCCTTGGAGAGTTTGTTTATGAGGGTAATATCTGGAATGTAGTGCATCACCGTCTGGTCAGTTAAGATTGCAAATGTCAGTAGGGTCAGAAGTCGAGTTTTTTTTTAACTATTTGAGGTTTATATTTGTAATAAGAACCAGATCCCGGGTGAGAAGTCTTAGAATGCTGACTGGACTAGATCCTGACCAATAATTTTGGCAACATTATCATGCCTATGCCTATATTCCTTTGCAGAATAAAGATTACATACAGCAGTAACAAGTTATATGGACTTCGTTGTTTTTGCATCCATATTTACACACTTTTCCCTATCTATTTGGGGATCTTTAACCTAAGCTATTTTAATTAGAAATAGAGGGCCTATTCTGTATAGTCCCTTGTATTAGTTGGTCGAGCGGATAGGACCCCAGGATTGGTTCTTTTTAGATTCGCTTGACTAAGCAAACAGTTTGTATAAAATAAAGTTAGGTATATTGTAAGTTTATTTTTAATCACCTCCTGATGATGCTAAAATGGTTAGCGAAACGCGCGTCAAGTGCGAAAATTTTGTTTCGGTGGATAGAACCGTGTTTTAGAACTTAATACTGGGGTATTTAGACAGCAGGTAAGTTACACCCCGCGTCAAGAGTGTATGCATTGATCATTTAACGAGATGAGTTAGTTTTTCGCATGTACATCAAAGTTTTTTGACCCAGTAATTTTGCGCGCCGTCCAGTCCAGGCCCTTTCCAGTTACGTAAGTGTTTAATAACATCGGTGACCTCTTCTGTAAATGTTGCCAGTTGTTTCCTCCAGAAACCATCCACATCACTCATGGATAGGGTAATGTGGCTGATATGTTTTGAAGCAGAGTTAAGTCCTCTGTAAAAGCCTTTCTCTTTCCTATCGTAACTAAGTTATATCTCCTCATCTTTTCGGCGTACACAGAAAGTGTCTCAACCCTTTCCATATTATCGGGTCCTCGGATTTCCTACAAATTTTCGGACGGTACGGGCTGTTGCGGGAAGTACTGCTTTCTGCATCAATTTGAAGATATGTTCGCTCAATCAGAGTTCCTTGATGTTTATTAACAGGTTCTTTGGAATGCGTCCTGTTGATGACACAATGATTGGCACCGTTCTTACTCTCTCCATTCCCCATTGTTGCCGGATTTTCTCTTGTAAGTCTCGATATTTGGCGATCTTTTCAGCGTGCTTGACCTGCAAATGGTTGTTGTTGGGGTTGGCGATGTCGATCAGCGTCGCTTCCTTGGCCCGCTTATCTACGAGAATGATGTCCGGTCTATTGTGGGTCGCCGTCTGGTTAGTAAGCACAGTGCGGTCCCAGTAGATCTTATGGTTGTTATTTTCTAAAGCAAATTCGGGAGTGTATTTATAGTACCTAACTTACCTTTTCCGTCTGCAGCAGCAACAGCTTGTCTGCTAGTTTCTGATGGATTATCTTCGCAACTGCATCGTGCCTGACTTTATATTCTGAGGCTGCGAACGTTTGGCATCCTCCTGTAATATGCTGGATGGTCTCAGTGGTTTGACAGCCATATCGACATCGATCATCCGCCACCGAACCATCTCCAATTATGTACTTGAGATAGATTCTGTTGGTAATCACTTGATCTTGAATTGCCAGCAGAAAGCCCTCGGTTTCGGGGAACATTTGTCCTGAAACTAACCAATAGTTCGACCCTGTATGTCGACGTGATCCTGGGTATCCTCATTCGCATGCTTCCCATATAAGGGTTCTTCCTTCCACATTCGTATTTTGTCAAGGTCGGTGTGATGGTGGTCTTGAACCTGGTGTTCTTTTAAAAGCAGTGGTGTGCATCACAAACTGCCCTATGAACCTTTGAGGAATTCGCTTTCATGTGAAAATAATTGAGCAGATTATTTATTTGCCGATCCAATTGTTTACGAAGATCCGCTAGACCTCTTCCACCTAGATGTCTTGGCAAGGTTGTTCACTCCACTGCTCTCTTCGGAAAGGTGATCTTGTAAGTAAGGTTCGTGTTATCCGCTATAGAGATTTTCAATGTCAGTGCTGGTCCATGCTACCAATCCAAGCGAGTATCCAAGAACTAAAACGGCATAAGTATTGATAGCCTTTCAGAGATTTTTGCGGTTAAGTTGAGTTTTTCCCAAACGTTTTCTCCTTCTAGTAAATTATTCTGTTAATTCAGCCTTCATTGCGCCATGTGCTATGCGCATTGTTTGTTTCTTTCCGAGGTACTTGTAAAATTCATCTCCCTTCATTGCCTCGATGTTCTAGCCGTCCCTAAGTTCAAAGTGACCTGGACATATTTTACCTCGTACAATGTTCACTGTATGGCACTTTTCCAGTCCAAACTGCATTTCAATATCCAGGGAAAATTGTTCTACAATCTTCAACATTTGTTCCAGCTGGTTTTAGTTTTTCCATATAGAGCAAATGATTGACTTTCTCTCATGCTTTTTTTTTATTATTATTACTATTATTTTTATTGTTAGAGCATGGCATAGACGAGTTAGCCCCAACACGGCGCGGGCGCCTACAAAAATACAAAAAAATCCTTTCAAAAAATCATTAAAATGGCATTGGCCTATTAAAAAAGCCAAACGAAGAATACTGCAACGATCAGAAGGGAAGTTTAGAGGTACTATTGCAGACTCATTTACCTGGATCACAAATCGCAGAAGATACCCAGAACCAGACTAATCTCCACAACGAAGGGCTCCAAAATTCGAACAGGAGGTACTAAAGACTGGCAGGAAAAATCTCCACTAACAATAGAACAATTTGGGAATCAATAGCTTAAGCCCTGCAAATCCCCCGGCGAAGACGGGATCGCCCCTGCCCTGCTTTAGAAAGGCTATGAGATCCTGAACGTACACCTACAGGAATCTTCGAAGCTAGCCTTAACCTAGAACATATACCACTAGCTTGGAGGGAGGCAAATATGATATTTGTACCTAAGACCGGCCGATCCCCGGAGGACGAAGCAAAATCGTACCGTCCAACACCCTAACTTACTTTCTCCTCAAAACAATGTAGAAAGCAATCGATCAATACATAACAAGCGAAACTAACGAGAACACCGCTCCATCCTAGGCAGGTCGCCTACCAAGCAGGCAAATCCACATGAAGTGCCCTGGACCGTCTAGTTAAAGACATAGAAAAAACAATCGAATGCAAAGAAATTGCTCTTGCTGCGTTCATTGACATAGAGGGAGCAGTTGATAATACCTGACATCAGTTCATCAGAAGAGCACTTCAAGCATGGGAAGTTGAGCTCCCAATCATAAAATGGACAGAAACAATGCTAAAGCACCGCTTCGTAACAGCAGAAATCGGAGCGTCACAAACCGGCAGCATAGTGAAAATGCGTCGTCAAGGAGGTGTTCTCCCCCCTACTGTGGACACTAGTAGTGGCTAAAATCCTTACCACTCTGAGTAGAGATGGATTTGTAGTTTTAGGCTACGTAAACGACCTAGTAGTAATAATAAAGGGCAAACATGAAGGCGTAATTTCAAACCTCATGCAAAATGACCTAAACATCATCAAGAATTGGAGCGAAGGGGAGGGACTCTGCTTAACTAAGAAAACCATTCTTTTCCCGTTTACAAAAATAAGGAAGCTAGAAATGAGAGCGCCCATCTTACACGGAATACAGTTAACTTTTTCCACCGAGAAAATACTTAAGGGCCACACTGGACCGTAAACTTACCTGGAACAAGCATCTAGAAAATACCATCTCTAAAGCCACAGCGGCAATCTAGACATGCCGCAAACTAGTTGACAAGACATTGAGCCTAAAACAAAAAATTATATATTGGATCTACCAAACAATAATAAAACGCCTTGCTGGTATGGTGGCCGAAAGCCCAAACTAACCCAGCAGGTTACCGCTTGGACCAAACTTAATAAAGTTCAAAGGCTGATATGCCTGGGAATAACAGAGGGAATGTCAACGTGCCCTATTGCCTTAGAGGTACTGCTAACCATGTCTCCTCTTTATCTCGGTGTGAAGAGGCAGGCGATTATCAGTGCTCACAGGCTATTCCAAATAGGCAAATTCAAGCCTGGAGATTTGACTGGTCACCTGCGCATCTTTGAAGAAATAAAACTGGAAACTGCCAGCAAACCAAGTGACCAAAAGACGGCCATGTTGGACCTAGATGTCCCATTCGCAGTAGTTATTGATGACCACCAATCATGGGAGAGTAAAAAACTACCTCAGGCCGATACCGCATCGCTGTGGTACACAGATGGTTCAAAAGTAGCGAAGAATCGCAATTATTTTACCGAAGCGAGAAACCAATGCAAACGTGTGATTGACGAAACTAAGAACAAACACAATCAAAGGACCAGGGATAAACTTTTGCAATGCCCCAATGGCTCTAGGAATTTCTGGTCAGTAGCAAAGGCAGTATGTAATAACTTTACAAAAACGTCTTCCCCACCTTTGACGGACGCACGTGGCATCACGGCGACTACAGCTAAGGAAAAAGCAAACATGCTCGCCGAAATGTTTTCATCGCACTCTACCTTAAACGTTTCTCAAGACGAGGATCTCCCCATCACATCCAACATCAACACAGAAGTTAAGTTTCACCACCGTGATATTCGTAAAATCCTCAATGAGCTAGATACGCAAAAGACATCAGGACCGGATGAAATACTCGCCATCGTGTTAAAGAACTGCGCCAATGAACTAACACCCATTCTTTCCAGATTTTTTTTCTGTCTTACCGAAAGGGGATATGATATACCCATCTTCTTGGAAAGTCGCTCGAGTACAACCAATTATCTCTAAAGTCATGGAACGTGTAGTCATCACGCAATCAGCAATTACTCAACAGCGATAGCGATACCAATACGGCTTCCGCATACAGAGATCGACAGGAGATATATTGGCCTATATCACACATATATGGAGTAGAGTAATTGAGAACTACGGAGAATCTCGAGCGATTGCGTTAGATATTTCAAAGGGATTTGACAGAGTTTGGCATGACGAATTGCTCAACAAACTGCTGTCCTTCGGATTGCCAGCGTTTCTCTGCAGCTGGCTTTCCAGCTTCCTTAAGAACCGATCTCTGCACGTTGCAATGGATGTATGGACATCTCAGACACATTCACCATAAATGCGGGAGTGCCTCAAGGCGCAATTCTTTCACCAACTCTGTTTCTCATCTATATCAATGACCTGCTAACCGAAAACATTAATCCTGTTTACAGTTTTGCAGATGACAGTACCTTTGTCTCCCAATTTAGATCAGGAAAACCTTTACCAGCGACTGAGACTTATTGCTGCAGTCAGGAGGAGATTACAACAATTAATCAAGATCTGGAGAAAGTTCGAACCTGGGGCGACAGGAATTTGATCCAGTTTAATGCTGCAAAAACCCAAGCAGCCACGCTTACCAAAAAAAGCTAATACGGCGTCCCCTGACATCATTATGGCAGGATCGACCATTCTTTTATCCTCGTCAATTGGGCTACTGGGTGTCTCGGTCAACAGCAATATGTCCTGCTCACATCGCAAAATCAGCCTCGCAGAAGCTTGGTGCGCTATTTCGCAACAAAAAAACTATATACACCGCAGCAGCTACTCTTGCTCTACAAAGCGCAAATAAGACCATGCTTGGAGTATTGCTCACACATCTGGGGTACTGCACCTAAGAACACCCTAAAGCTGCTAGATTCCATTCAGAAGGGAGCTATGCATCTCGTCGGCGACCCGGAGTTGACCCGGGATCTGGATAGTCTGGAACACCGCAGACATGTGGCCGAGATTTCCTGTTTTATTGATATTTCCATGGAAGAATTCAGCCCGCAACATCTCGCCTCCAGCAGCACCTGTCTGACGCAATGTATAACTGTGAAACTCACTCCCAGGACATCTGTTTCCCCCTAATTACAACCTACAACTGTTTAAGAACCCTGTTAAACAACCTCTTCGCACACGCACAGCTCGTCGAGTGCCTTAGGATCTCCCTTTGGTGTGTGTGCCACTGCCATAAAAAAAAAACGGTCGACAAATTTTCTAATATAAATTACCAAGCTAACCCTCAGTCCGACAGACTTTGTCTCACACCAGATCCGTTTGTTCACCCAGTAACCATATGTCTAAACAGCTGCGCTCCCCTCTGGATGTCCCAAGTCTGCAACCAAAAATTGAATTGAGATCCAATTCTGGAGAAGGCAACTCTGGTTAAGTCCCTCAAACTTAAATTTCTATCTCAGTGCCTATATGCAAAGAAACTTGCGGCGGCGGCCGCCTGAGTGCTCCTTTCCAAGTTGCAGAGTCGAACCTAAAATAAATCAGTCGAAGCTCTAAGTTGAAAGAATCTCAAAATAAATTTATTAAGTATCTATAAACTGATCTATAAGCGAAAACGAAGTTAAACTAAGTCTGCCATGTCGTAAGAAAATCATGAAGTATTTGAAAAATCGGAAACGATTTGTTTACAATTTTCTGCAAACATGAACAAGCAATAAGTGTGGAAATTTTCGAAGATAGAAGCACAACAGATACATAGTGCCATATGGCATATTTGACTCCCTATACTTAGCAGTATAACCTACTAAGAGCCCATATAATTATAATATCGTGTATCGTGTATGTTGACAAAAGCAAAAAGTTATGAATGTTTTATTGATTTTTTATTTCAAGTGGTCCACTCCATATATTATAGAACCACTTCAAGGGTGTTATTGTTAACTATGTATTTTAGGTTGAGAAATAATATAAGTAAGAAATTGCCAGAATATATTTCATGCTAGTTAAAATTATATTATATTTGTTGAAGTATTCGTGTTCCTT
Organism: Pissodes strobi; assembly: GCA_016904865.1. Lineage (NCBI taxonomy): Eukaryota > Metazoa > Arthropoda > Insecta > Coleoptera > Curculionidae > Pissodes > Pissodes strobi. Next base: position 11,300 of record JAEQML010067032.1, read on the forward strand.
TTTGTCATGTGGCATGTGAGAAATAAGGTGTAGTCTTCAGCGGTGTCAAAGTACCTAGAATGAAATATTTCATCAATAGCTTAATGCACTTATGTCGTGGTGCATGATCTTTAATTTTTCCAAATCGAGATACGAAAGAGTAGCTGAAAGAAAGGACTAAAATAATACGAAAATTAATATAAAAAGTCTTAACCCTAAATAAGACACAGCAAAACTCTTAAACTCTATATTATAAAGAGTGACCAAGACTCATAAATAATTTAAGTACACCTCAAGCAAAAAAAAAACATGCGCATTATAATCATCGAGTAGAATGTAAACTCAGTAAGTGAGATATGAAATAAGAACAGAAGTATTAAAAATAGTCTTCAGGATCCAAGGAAGAATATATCAAAATTGCAAAGAATTACATGACAAACATGTTGGAAATTGCTTTTGATATTTATTTGGCAATGTTAGCATTCGTATATTTAAGTTCTAATTAATTTCTTATGATCTGTAATCACTCGTGATCGCTTCCGAATATAAATATCTAATAAAATCAACATTTGTTATTTAATATGAAGAGTAACTCATAAATAAAATTATAAATTTACAGTGTCTAACGTATTTGTTCACTTTGCTATTAACTTTGACTTATCTACGATGAAAGTTAAACCTGGATAGTTACATTGAGAGAATATTTGTGCGAAATAATATAAAATACATATAGAACTTCTTCTAGAATCCAAAAATGCGATAAGAATCATAACACCCAATTTAAAATAAACGAGAAAATCGATGTGCTGTAATATATATTGTTTTATTCAATGCTCAATTATCTTGCTGATAAGATATGAATAATCAAAGAAAACACCTAAAACGTTCATATTCAACATTTTTCCTCATCTTTAAAAATAAAAAAAGGTCTATTGAATTTTATTTAGATATCCCTGTACATCCACTTAACTTATATTTTTGAACCTTTAGATTAAAAAATAATCGTGTTTAAGTGCACTTATCTAAAAGAAATTTTATTTCTACTTAAATAAAAATATGGACATACAATTGTTACGCTACTGTTTTAGCATGAAACGTTGAAAGGTGCAAAGAATATTTTTGTAAATTATTCATTCCAATTCGGTTGTCATTTCATGTTTCGGAGATAATTTCGTTTGTTCATTCGTTTGTTTCACTTCCATGGAACATTTTGCTCAAACACAATGAAAACGCAAATTTAATTAACAATATGCTTTTTATACTTTCTAATTTAAATATTCTAGTTTTATTTGTCAATTATCGTTGTTAGTATTAGTTATTATTGTACTACATAGTGGGATCTAAATGTATATACATATTTTTGCTTGTCACTAATTCTTCGTAAAGATAATTCTTTCTTTACCTTTTCTGACTTTCATTATTAGCCATGCAACGTACTTTTGAGCAAAGCGGTATTGGGTGGGAATTAATTAAAGCAATAAATCCAATTTTGATGATAACTACCACTTTTTAGAGAAGAGGGACAACTAACACAATAATATGGAACCTTCCCCTTTTTCTTCTCTACAGTATGTTTACAAATAGAGGGCCCAAGAAGACAAATGGATCAAAAATTTCGTTATTCGACCGAAAGTCATCATTGATAAAATCTTCTGCTCCTCAAAAAAAAACGGTACTGCACAGAGAATTTTGAAGTTTTTCATACAATACTATTCAAGGTATTCCTGTCTAAAGTTTACATACAAAATTCCAATATTCTGAATATTCCAGAATGGTTTATAAATAATTGAAAATAAAAGTTAATATTATTTATTCAATCACACCTTCCCCCTATTATTGATTTTACTCTAAAATTATCTGCTTTATAATGTTTATATTATTTTCAATGCATTCCTGAAACGTTAATTGCTTCAAACGTGACCAAAGATCCACGACAGAAATGGTGAGGTCCACACTTCTTGCACGCCACACAATTCGGCTATTTCGGCCAATCCAACAGTCTCCAAATTTCTTGCTAAGCAACTCTGTAACTTCGCGCGCACAATAAGCCGGATACCCGTCATATTGAAAGTACATTTTTCTCGGTACTGTAGTGGCAACTTATCTAACTTGTCCGAGAGAAAAGTTTCCAATGAAGATTGCTAGGGAATTGTTTCGGCTAGTTTCAGCAGCCCATCACTGTTACCTTTACAGATATTGTAAACTAGAAAGCGTAATAACAAAAGAACACTCAGTCTAATGTTTGAACTTGATACTTGACATTGAAGGATCAAATATTATGAGTATTATCTAAACATGTTTTAAAAACAATCAGTCAAATATCAACAAAATTTAGTACAAAAGAACGGGCAAATCAAGTAGACGACAACTTATCTTGTTGAGTAGTTCCCTTTTAATTAAGGCAAAACGCTCCTCCTGTAAGCTCAAACCCTCCCGATCCTGATGATCTGGTTAAGTAGTTCCCTTTTAATTAAGGCCAAACGCTTTTCTGGTGACCAGGATCAAACCTCCCGACCTTGACTATCTGGTTAAGTAGTTCCCTTTTAATTAAGGCCAAACGCTTTTCTGGTAACCAAGGTCAACCTCCCGATTTTGACTTTCTGGTTAAGTAGTTCCCTTTTAATTAAGGCCAAACGCTTCTCTGGGAATCAAGATCAAACCTCCCCTAAAGTTACGTCAGTGCAAAAGTAAAGTGTAAAAGTAAAGTAAAGTGAACCATAGATAAAAGTGAAACCTAATTAAAGCATACCAATATAACTGAAACGAATCAAAACGCTCATAACAATTTAAACTAAAAGTAAACTCAAGGGAGCCGAATAGGTCGAGTCCAGTCAGTCCTCATCGAATGGTCATGCGTTCTACGCTATTCTAGTAAATTGTATTCAAACATAGTCGTCATTCTAAGTGCATTCCTCCCTGTATCTGAAGACCAATATACGTACAGTTTGTTTCGAATTAAGCGAGTCGTTATTCCATCTGATATACAACCCCCAGCTCAAGGAGGAACGCCGCCAGTAATCCCACTCAGTAGTACGCACCAGGGAAGCGCCCAAATTCCTCTTTGACAATATTTAATGCCTGACTCTACAACTTAATTTGTGTGCAAGAATCGTAGGTTTCTTCCAAACGAAGCTGTTTTCTTGGGAGGTTGTTGACTCACTTCTTGGGGTGATAGTTGTACTCCTTCAAGGTAATTGAGCCTCTTGCAGAGTTGGGTTTGGCATTGGCAGTGTAGATGTTCTGCGGTTTCAGTTGCATTATTGCAAAGCTGCATTGGTCGTCTTCTGCTTTGCTTATTGCCTTTAGGTGGTATTTTGCCGGGCAGTGTCCAGTGAGCAGTCCAACGACAGTTCTAATATCTGCTGTGTTCATGTCTAAGAGCTGTTCTGCTGTTTTCGCAGAGATGTTGATAAACCTTTTCGTCTGTCTGAGTCCTGGAGTGTCTCTCCAGTAGAACGACAGTTGGTCTTTTTCCCATCTGTTTAGTTCTTCGGTGATAAGGCTCTTCATAAGGGCTCTGGACCATAATGTGATGTTCTAGCTTCTTCTTTCGCAAGGTTGTTTGCTTTTTCGTTGCCCTCTATGGCCAGGAACCCACATTAAAGTTACCTGGTTGCGTGTTGCTAATTATTTAGGGTTTGCTTACATTCCCAGACTACCTTTGACATGCACTTGAAAGCTTTTAGAGCCTTCTGGCTGTCTGAGAATATGTAGATGCGCTTTCTCTGAAGTCCTTGTGTGAGGCACTCTTCTGCACATATAATTATGGCAAGCACTTCCGCTTGGAAGATGGTCATATATTTGCCTTGCGGTTTGGAAATCTTACAGTTTGGACCTGAAATGCCCAATCCTGCCCCTTTCGCTAGTTTTGAACCATCTGTGTACCACAGCGATGCGTTGTCGGCACTCTCCATGATTGTCGGTCATCAATAACCGTCATTTTGTCACTTGGTTTGCTGGCATTTTCTAGGTTTATTTCATCAAAGATGCGCAGGTGACCAGTCAAATCTCCTGGCTTGAATTTGCCTATTTGGAATACCCTCTTCACACTGAGATGAAGAGGATGAATGTTCAGCATTACTTCTAAGGCTGCGGTAGGGCACGTTGACATTGCCACTGTTATTCCCAGGCATATCAGCCTTTGCACTTTATTAAGTTTGATCCGAGCGGTGACCTGCTGTGTTTTTGGCCACCATACCATAGGTGACCGAGGGCTTTATTATTGTTTGGTAGATCCAATATACCATTTTTGGTTTTAGGCCCCATCTCTAGCCAACTAGTTTGCGGCATATCCAGATTGCCGCTGTGGCTGTAGCTTTAGAGATGGTGTTCTCTCGATGCTAGTTTATGGTCCAGTGTGACCTTTAAATATTTTACCTCGATGAAAAAAGTTCCGTGATCCCCTTATCTCATAATATGAAATGCCACACCAGATTTTATCTTATTATAAATATTGGCGGGGATTCTGAATCATGGATTGTCTGTCCTTAAGTGCGTTGAAGCCAACGTACCATTTGCGGAAACAGTTGATTTGTCGGGAAATTCATTTAAAATTATGTCCCCTACCCACAACAAATAATATAATTATTTTGCATGGCCTCCATCTTCTAATGCTTGATCAAAATGCGGTATGAATACGAAAAAAAAAATCATAAAACTAAACCAAGCGGTCACCTATCCAAGTATTAACCACACCCGAAGTTGCTTCTATATTATTCTCTCGCAGGCTACATCCTATAAATCTGGTGTCGCTTTTTCGTTTCCTAGTTTCCGTTTCATCGAGTCTCAAATCACTCCCGTTTCCAGCCGGCTAACGGCGCTAAAGAAGTTTTCACTTCAAAAAAAAATCATGTGTTTAGTTCACACGTGGTAGAAGTGAAACCTACATAAAACTAAACCAGGCGATCATCCATCCAAGTACTAACCACGGCCGACGTTGGTCAACTTCAGTGATCGGACGAAAACTACTTTTTACTGTTTGCTCTTAACAAATATGTAACAACTGTATAAGTGCGTCCTATCTCATTCTCTCGTAGGATACATCCTATAAATCTCTCTTTACTGTCGATTTCTCCTTTCATCGAGTCTCAAACCACATCCGAAGTTTTCACTTAAAAAATTAATTTGACTTTTTAAAGTTAAAACTTTTTTTAGCACGGGTGTGATTTGAGAGTCGATGAAACAAAAAAGCGACAGTAAAAAGAGATCTGTAAGATGTAAACTGCGAGAGAATGAGATAGAACACAGTTCCTACATGTTTGTTAAGAGTAAAAAGTAGTTCTCGTCCGATCACTAAAGTTAAGCAACGCCGGGCGTGGTTAATACTTGGATCGGTGACCGTTTACTTTAGTTTTATGAAAGTTTCGCTTCTACCGCGTGTGAACTGCAAACATGATTTTTTTTTGTAAGATATGGAAATTTTAATCTCATTTCCTTAATGAAAGAAGAGGGTTTTCCATAGAAAACTGCAAGACAAAACATTTGTTCTTTTTAAATTTTCCACCGACCCAGTATCATTGAATCTCTTCACTAATTCCGAATCCCATGAATTGAAACAGAATCCTCCGCAATCTTTTCGGGCAATCGTTCCTCTACAGGTTAGCTCGAATTCGAGCCTTATCATTCAGATCATGGAAACTGTAAGAAATGCAGGGACAGTTAAATTGTGGCAAAGTTATGTATTTTAGTGTTTAATTAAATGCCGTCGAGAAATTTGCAAAATACCTATTACTTCCGATTTCCTCAATGTTGTCAGTTGTCATCAACTTCAAGCTTTCTGCTTTTAACATTTTTATCTATTGCAATTAAGACTCCGATCCCCAACCAAATTTCCTCATCCTGAGCGGCCTGAGCCCTCTGTGCCTTAAGCTCATCCCAATAATCCTCTCATGCAGGCGCTGATTTAAAGTTAAGTCCGAATTTCTATAGATTTTAATACCCTGGAGCTTTGACCGCTTTGTCAATAAGACCCATACTTCCTGCTGCTTTGATAAAGTAACTCTCCGTTCACATCTAACTTATTTCTTGTTCTTCTTTCCAATCCTGACCTTGAATGTTCTGATCGGTCTAGCGCTTATTTCCTACCTATTGTTTTTATTTCCAGAAATTTTAAAATTAGGAACGTTCAAGATCATTTCCTGGTAACTAAAGTATCTAGAGAAAAAGTAGTAAAAATATCACTGATTAAGTTTGCATTATGAATTAAGAAATATATTAAGTCTATAAATTTAAATAAGTTCGACCTAATTCTTTATGCATATCGTATATACTTGGTAAATAAAAATTAGACAAAAAGCGAGTGTCGGTGAATAAGCCAAGGAAGACACTTGAAATTGTTTGTGGTCTAGTAGACTAATATCTTACATAGAATATTAGATGAATTAAGGTTAATAAGAACTTATGAGGTATCAAATATAGCCGCGTGTTCCTTTTTAATACGTGAGAGCAAGATTCCATTGAAATTTCCCTGTTCGCATTACACTCGTTTGGTTGAACAATTATTCAAAATGGCTTTTATATAAATGTAACAAATAGTAAAAAGTCCATAACAATAGGCCATAGGTGTTGATTCGGACTTGTTTTGGAACAAGGGGAGCAGAATACACTGAATAAATTCAAAATCGGCCACCAAAGTGTAACTAACTCCCAGTAGGAGTTCTGCACGTTTACAATCATCTGACGCTGCATTGAAGCAGTGGCAAGCCTGTATTTAGGACTACAATTATTTACTAATTTTAACACAGTTCGATAAATACAATTACAAATGCTATTGCTACCCAGCCGGGCGGAAAACATCACATTAGATTTACAATGGATTATTCAACTTGGCCAAGATTTTATTTTATATCTTCGGGCGTAATTTTAATGATTACTTACTTTATACTTGGGGTGTTTTTCTTAACGGCAAACTACTTCAACTAATGTGAACCCGTAAGATGTTTCCGTGTAAACACCACCAAGTGTTCTTGAAGTAAATACAATATGCCCTTTTTATTTTAGACCCCCTGGAAAGCAGGGGTTAACTATATCGATTGGCTTTTTCGACTTTTAATCACAAAGTAAGATCATTATAGTTTGTTTCCCATTAAATACTGTAGAATAAATATGTGGCTTTTAATACGTCGCTTTTTGATCGACATTTAGCAACGTCAGTATTATTACAACATTGAATATAAATACGTAGGCATATTTTATGTTCGGACCTTTATATAACGCCCAAAAATATTCTGATATTTTAAATGAACAATGTATATGTCAATTTAAACTTAGCTGACCAAGACCACGACCAAGACTAGCTCCAGGTCTGCAACACCAAGACCAAGACCGAGCAGTGGAAGACTTATGCAAGGCCAAGACCTAATATTGCACGACTTACGCAAGACCAAGACTTAGCATGCAAGAGTCTTGCGGTCTTGCGTTTTTTTCCCCAATTTTTTTTTGTTAACATATTGCCCTTATTTCTGGGATCGAAATTGTTGGGTCGAAATATGGAGAAAAACTTTCTAAAAATGTTTGTCAAAAATCATTTTGCAGGGAAAGTTAGATCGTATTCACTATTTGCCACGCCGCGGCGCGGCGCCGCATTGTATGTAAATGAATAAGAATGTATTCGAGGAAAAAGAGCAGTCAATTTTTTAAAGAAAATTATACTCATAATTACAAAAATCTAATTTAGATTTTTAACAAATTACACAAATGTCAATACATTTCTCCAAGCGGGAGATAGTGACCGATTTTTGGATGTCATTTTAGCCAGTAAACCCTTTGGAGGCTATAATAATACGCATATTCTGATGTTGTAAAATGATAAATTGAAGCATCATCCTGGGTTCTTCACATACAGTGTGTCCGAAAAGGATAGGATTGTATTTGAGATCTTAAAAACGATAAGAGATAAAAAATTGGTTAAATGTAAAACGTCAGATATTTAATTGCTGCTCTGATAATGATTTGATCTTAATGCATTTATAATTCATAATAGTGAATTTTATTTATCTTTTTTCGTTTTCGACATATTTTCAAAAAACCGAAAAAAATGTATTTTTAAAAACTGCTGATTTTATGTAATTTTAAAATTATTGTTTGTACCTACTAAATTTTTTCGCCAAAATATATATAATACAGAGTTCAACAGTCGTCGTTGTATTACGCTGTGTAATTTGGTTGTTGTTT
>JAEQML010067033.1:0-19448 GCA_016904865.1 Pissodes strobi
GCGTTTAGGCTAAACGACCGAGGAAACCTATCGTCGCTGATTGTTTCAATTATTGCGGTTAAATGTGAATAGAGCATTAGGTTTATTACTCGAGATCGAGATTGTTTAATATGCGTTTTTCGGTTATTACCTCGATTCGTACGCGGAGTACCTACTTATCTAATATTATCGTCTAATGAATCTATAAATTACCTACTTTCTTAGTTTGTGTGAGAACGGTTTTTGGCCTCTCTCTCACTAACCAAGAGAGGTTGCAAGCAAATTATTCGATTATACCTCGTTCCTTAATACATTTATTAATCTAATATTGTTTCTATCGGCATTACCACAAACAGCTTGCGGTGTACCGCTGGCGCTCACGCCGATGAGGCGCTGACTTCCGTCGCCTCACTTCGATGTTCCGCACGTCAGCATAAAACATTTGACAACGCTGTCGGTATGACAAAACAATTGCAACACTTTTTTTCTATTTATTCCCTCCGTTTAAGTGCAATATTTCTCGAATGTTTCATGTATAATATTCGACAAAAGGCATTAACTCTTATTTGAAACACCTTTCAAAATAATCACTTCAAAAAGAAATTGTATGGTTCTTAAGCCATGAATTGTCATAGTTGGCAACACTGGTTGTTCAAAAACCATTTTGAACACGTCTTCAAATCTAACGATTTAATTTTTGTACAGTTTAACATTGCACGCCACTGTCCTCGCATTCCAAACAATTTAAAGCCTTGGCGATACTACTAACGCCATCTGTTGTTTACTTATCTGGAGCCGGCCGCGCATCCTAAACTCATCTGACCAATCATAGCGTTTCCCGCTATACCCCGGCGACCGAGTCGACCAATCACGGCGCATCCTACAGGATAGCCAGTTCACCCGAACTAAAATTCCCTAAAATTCACATCTTTAATATTCGAATTTCATGCAAACTAATCAGCAGATTTCAACCGGATTTGTATTAAAATTCATAATATTAATTTAGACAACCGGTCATGTTAAGTTTTTACACAATATCTCTGTATTTACATTATTGCCCTTTCCATGCCCGAAGCGGTGCATCTTCTCCCACCAGAAGGGGCGGTAACAACTTCTTCAAGTTGCTCTAGTTCCCACGTTCTAGAATTCAGTAATCAGTATTGAGTAAGACGTAGTGTCTTGAACCTCGAGCATGTAAGTCGCAAAAGGCGCACCCCCGTTTCTAGCCGGCTGGCGCGAGCCGCCATGCCGGCAAGTTTTCACGTTTTGAGACCTCATAATCTCTCTAGTTCGTTACTCAAGTGATATAGTGATATCCTGGCATAATCATCGTCACATCAAGCCTACAATAAGGTATTTATTGGCAAACTTAATGCCATTATTCTTCCGCCAAGCAGTGGCGTCCCAATTGGTCTTATCCATGGGAGTTGTACAATCGAGCCCTGTCTCGAACCACACCTCACTCAATAGAGCATAGTCTCGAAATCCCAAGTAAGTAAACTAACATGTTTACAATCACATTCTCACTAAGCCTACAAAAAGGTATATATCGGCATCTCATTGCCAATTATGGAGACCGACTGATCTCTAGTACTAAGCCTACAAAAAGGCATTTTTCGGCATCTACTGCCCTTATGGAGACCCACTGATCTCTAGTACTAAACCTACAAAAAGGTATATCTCGGCATCTACTGCCATTTTGGAGACCCACTGATCTCTAACTCTCAAAGGCTCTGCCATTCGCTGCAGAGTCCTTAATGGTATTTTCCATTGCATTTTCAACATTCTATATTACCAGCATACCACTGGATTGCTATACTCTTTGCCTTATTCTAATATAAGGATTACTCTGCACTAGTCTGCATACACACTCATGCCTTATTCTCACATAAGGGTTAAACGGCACTAGTCTGCCAATTTACACAAGCTATCACAATGCTACCTCCCATACGCGGATTTAAGCTTACCTATGCTACCTGCATAGCATACTTACTAGTCATTCATGCGTGCACCAATAAGCCGCATTCACAAGGCATTCATGTCATGCCAATATGCACTAATTGCATACCAGTCAAACCACTACACTTCAGTCATTCCTATTTGCAAGAAATAGAACTACATTGTACATATAAGCTAGATATAGGCCTAGCAAGTGTTTTGTCAAAGTGACTTCCCCCCAGTGTTAGAAGATAACCTGAACATTTGAACGTTTCTCGTCAATGGTGTTCATAGTGTACATATTAGCTTATAGGTGGACTCTAAGGTAATACTAATTCTGTTATTATCGCTTGTATATTGTATTTTATATCAAAGCTAAATCAGCTAACATAGTTGATAAGCAGCTGTTCCGCAGGAACTCTAACAGACATTTAACTGTATATAGTTTCAAGGTTATGTTTATAACCATATTTTAGCATAGTATTACAACTGTTTATGCATTGCTTTAGTTTTTAAGCGTATTATTTATGTCATATTTTTCAAGGTCGAAATTTGTCTCGACTGATATTGTTCATATCGTAGCACTGACTACGTGCAATAATTCATTGTTTATATTTTGTATATTTATGAGCTTCTAGTTATTTTCAGGTAAAATAACTTATTAAAATATTCATATAATGCTAAAGCTTTTTGTTTTATTTACAAAATGACTTTAGAACTAGCCCTATGGTAAAATTTCAGTGCCCAAGAGCACATCTCTTTTTGTTCAGAAAATCGACCAAGATCGACTCTGAAACACTGGTGTCACCTTCTAATGCCCACTGAAAGTATTTCTGTGCCCGTTAATATGCATGAAACGAAGAGGAATGGAGATACACTCATTAGGCATTAATTTGAAATGAATGGCACACTTTATACTTTCTCCATTAATTAATTACATTAGACACGTTCAAATGAGAAACAATTATTCAAATCTCGACGCGTTAAGTTGGCGCCTGAACGACAAGGATGTCGTGTATAGTTGCCCTTTGAAAATTTCATCCCTGACGAGATTCTAATTTCGTATTTCCGGGTCCCGATTTTGCGCCCGGTAAGAATAATAAAGCCCAATTTTGCATGAAGCTTTTGACTAATTTGGCCTTTGTATCTGTGTCTGTGTGTGTATGTTTGTGTGTGTATTTCGAGTGAACACGGTAATCATCCGACGATAACGTCGTTTGCGTGCGAAATGATATCGTCTAGTTGGAGGTTATTTAATCACAGATAGAGTCAATCGTGAAGTCTAAAATAATTAGTCACGTAGCCAACGTCATTGAGAAGGCATTGCCATTAATAAAGCATGATGACGTCATTGCAATGACGACATTAAAAATTTTCGATAGGCGACATTCAAAGAAAATCAATTTAAAAAACGTAAAGAAGCTTAAAACATATCATACAATAGATTTTTCTGCATCAGCTACAAATGACCTGCCGGTGAGACGCAGGATGTTTCAGGGAAAGGGCTTTTCTTCTATCCGAACGCACCCTACGGAACTTCTGGAATCCTACGGACTGCGCCAGCTCAAAACTTGACTCACAAGCATTGCTCCTAAAAACAATTTCATTAGTAAGACAAAGCATAACAATCGTGAAGTTCTTTGAATTAACCGAACTGAACGCGTACAAGATGGAGATATATTACTACTTGATATACAAATATGTCATCGACATACTTATCTGAACCGAACTTAATGGCAGAAATAAAGGTCCAATAACCCAAAGCCCCTGTCTTGGCGCATCTGCTTTCTGCCTGTACCTTCTGATCTATCTATTGGCTTGTTACGAATTACCTGCCGGTCTGATCGTCCAACCTACTTTTATCTTCTGACCTGGAGGATGAAATATCATCAGCATTATAGAATTTGACTTATTAATTTTGTAACGCGATAATGAACATCTGTTTTTATGATGATATTTAAAATAAACATGTGTAGGAGGATCCAAACCATTATGTATGCACGGAGACAAATCGATTAGTAATTTATTACTTTCGGACGAAAAATATAAATTTTTTTTTGAGTGTAGGCTTGCGGAATTACTTGAGAACCATAAATTATATTTACGATTGCCATTTCGTAACGAAACTTTTAGGTCAAATAGATGTTCGTGGAATGTGCCGTGGCAATATCGATTTATGAGCTCTAGTGCAGTAACTAATCATTTGAAAATGACATTCTAATTCACGCTTTGTATGAGGATAAACCCAAAATCCGAGATCATATCGATACAAAAATGTAAGCCAACTTCCTTCCCGGACGCATTATTATTTCCCGGGGCCTCCTAAAATTGAACACAAATAAACTGTCGGAATTAGATGCCATATGTCCGTTTCATTAAACTTTTTTATGACTCCGCGTTATTCATGCGACGACCCGAAACGTTTTATTTGTATTTAAACGTTTAGTAACCCAGATATCCTTAAGAGCCCTTGATTTGTCTAACTCTATACGAGATTTACTATATCTGTTTATGGGGCTTATTTGAATTAAAAATTAGTTGAAGGTGACTTTATCGATAATTTTATTATCACTCTGTATAATACATTTTTCCATACATACATTTGACGTTTCTTAGATTAAATAGTTAGACATCAGCCTTTCAAAAATTCTGCATATCGACCATTCAGTTTTTGAGCACTTTATATTTACTGTCCTAACAATAGGACGTTACTATAACAACCAGTTTAAAACCGCATTTAAATAAACTGATCAAAGTTTGAAATTCCCGAACTTAAAATCTTTTTCATAAAATAATGCTCAATTTTGGACAGCAAACGTTTTTGACCCACTCCGTACAGGATGTCCCAAATTTACGGTTGACCATTGGGAGCGCAGAAACCACAAGATTAAATTTTATATTCGTTGACCCATGTTTAATTATGAAAGCACAACGTTTTAAACATAATGATTTTGGACGTCCTCAGTTAGATCTTCCGGAAATAAGACCTTTCATATCAGGTGTTTAAGAGCCTTATTTATTTTTCCACCATCGTAGTCTGCGTAAAATTTCCTTTCTAACGACATACGGTTTTTAACATAGCGACCAAAAACATTCATTTACAATTTTGCTTCATTGTGCTCGATTAAGATAGAAAGAGATAGGTGTTTCCCTTGAGGATTATTGTATTAAATACATACTTTGAATATCGGTTTGGATTGGGACCCTTAATAAGCCTGTTCCCCATTTATTCGCCAGAAGTAGTGACCTATAAAAATTAATGGGGTACATCAGCACCGACCAAATATACAGCAATAAAACGTTTTAGTTAGACAGATACATGAGATATTAGTCAGTCAGACCAAAAATGCATTAAAATGAGAGATTTAGACGGAAAATTATGAAGGAGAATGAGAAGGAAATCAAGAAGGGAGAAGAAGAGGAGGGGAAGAAAAAATAGAGGAAGATGAGGAGGAGAGGATTTACGGGGAAGAGGTAGAAAGGGGAAGATAGAGTGAGAGAAAAAGATAGTGATATACATATGGAGTAGAGGAGGATAATAAAGGAGTTTTTTTAGATCCCAGTTGCAATTATTGTGAGCTCCCGATATCTTACAAGTTACAAAATTGTGATTTCAAGTTGTAATTATGAACTCCGAGTTGCAAAATTTTGAATTAGGAGCTGCAATTGTAAATTTCGAGTTGTAATTAGCCATCCCACGTTTGCTTTCACAGGTCAATCCAGTCATATGCATTGATTCATAGAAATTTCTTTATGTTTAGTTTTGGCTTTAGCTGTCTTTGCACTCATCGCAAAAAAAAAACGCACGATTTAATAGCGTTTCTCGAAGGAAAAAATGCCTTTTTAAATATACGATGTAAGCATGTCAACGACTAAAAATACGAACGCGACTCGACGACAAGTTACGTCCACTAACAAGCGGCAATTATTGTTATTAACCAATGGAATGTGTTAACAAGTCCTGCGTCTGTCATCGGAAACTGGATACGGCGCGCGGTGGGCGATGAGCGAATAGAGGACCGAAAATAACTCGAGTTGTAAAACGTTGTTGAAATATTATATCAAAATCGGATGAAAGACATGCATATACGACTTCGGTAAAAACCTTATAAAGTTTCTAGGAATTTACATCAGGCGCAAGAGACTCGATCGATTATTCTAATTGGTTCACTAGCCATTCGCGAACGCAACTTAAAAAAACGCAAAATGCCTCCACTGTTCGTATAAATGCGGCATTATGCAACAAACTAGATGAGTAATGAATATTTAAATGGTGCTTACTAAGCCGTCGATTTATCCGATGATGAGGTTAGGAGGTAAAATATGTTGTGAAGTCACATCAGAGGTTAAATTGAACTAAATTAATTAAATACTGCGGCGTGTTGAATAATTCAACGCGACTAATATAGTCAAGTCATACACATTGTAGTACAAAAAAAATAAGACAAATTTATAGAGAATAACCACATTTATAAATTGTGTATATTTCAAATAGTTAAAACAGGTTTCTAATTTGTAATAGTTGCTCAAACCAGGGTAAGAAGAAGAAGAAGAAGAAGGAGGAAGGGACGCACCACCCTCCTACCAGCGAGTCCTGAAGGGGCTCGCCAGTGCCCTTGCCCTGCAGGGGCCAAAATTTATATTAATACTCCTTTTTCTTAAGTCAGTCTTTATTAGTTCTTAGCGAACCACGCCAGGTTCCGATGTAGCAAGGGCCATCTACCCAAAGTGAGCAGGCGGATAAGGGCAATACCCTTCCCGGTCGGGCCGTAGTCCGGGAGGTACCAAAAACCATCCAATTCGTTCTAAAGAAGAAAAGTTTCCTACAGGGTTACGTTTGCTTACTCGTTGAGCCTTGCGCACAGGTCCTAACGTGTTCCGTCTTTGTGATACATCGATCTTCACCAATAGCAATCATTGAAACCAAAAGCTTCACCCTGATATTTCGATCATAATAATGACTGAAGAAGAACATTTTCTATGGTGAGCAAACTTCCGTGGTAACCATAAAATCATTATCATTGGTGGCCGTTGGAACCGATCCACATATATGGATGGCTTTTCTAAAACGTCCTTCAAAAGATGGAAGAATGGATTAAGCTTCGGTTCTAGCACTGACGTCTTTATCATTGGCAGTGGTTATCTTCATGGAACTGTTTGAAGAAAATGCTTTAGCGCGTGCTCCGGTAATATCAAAATTACATATATCGATGATATCCTTGCGATAGTGTCTATGTTTCTAATCCATCTAAATATAAACTGGGCCATCCAAATTTAATGAGTTTGTGCTAGAGTCGGACCACACCCTCCCCCCTCACAGGGTATTAAAACCCTTGTATATCCCGAAATAATAAACCTAGATTTACATTATAAATCTTCCAAAGTTAAATGATGAAGTCTACTCCCAACGGTCTACGATGGAGAATTGCTCGCAAACTAAAAATAATAGAGAACATTTTAAAAGTTTACGACACTCCGCAACGAGAAAACATATCAACTGTCTTAATAAATGGGAATTTTCTTTAATCTTTGCTTTCGCCGAGACCGAGATCCTGCCGCGAAGGATTAGAAAAGACCAGACAAATAAATGCGGAGAGATTAGGAGACAAAATGGCATACGGATTAATTTTATGCGGTACTAAAGCTTTACTGCAGTCGACAACTCGGAAAAATGGAAGCATGAATATTAATATGGAACGCCGGGTATTTCCATGTTCTTTATTTTATTGTTTACTACGCATTGAAACGGCTGACGGTGCCTGCACTTGTATACATAACACTTTCCAGCTGGTTTCTTAGTTTGCGACAGCTATAGCGTCAGTAAAATATGGAATTCGAAACACAGTGATGAATAAAAGGGTATATAAAATATATGAAATGATTTAAACAGAACATCGAGCGCAGTTGACTCTTATCCGACCGATTTCTGTCCCGAGGCAGGGGGATCCCTACAATGTTCTAGTCGGATTACGTCGTGTCAGGAGCTGAGCAGGATCATGTAGATTTTCTGGCTGTCCGGAAGCGGCAGCGGGCGGAGATTAACTTCCCAAATTGATACAAAATACCCGGGCAAAGCAGAGATTTTCGCGGGAAAAATGCTAATTCGGACAAACTGCCATACGTTTTATTAAACGCCATGCAACGCGCGTGTTTTTTCATATTGAGCGCAATAAATCTACATTACCAATATAACAGTGTCGTAGTTTCCAACGTTGCTTAACATTTCTTGGCCCTACGAGCCGGACGTTTGCTTTTAAATGTAAGCAGCTGGACCTGTCATATTGTCTGAGTGTCCACAATTATTAACAGAAAATCAACGCCTCGAATTAGTACGCATTGCATGAGCAAAGCAAGCAAATTTTCACGAAAATATGATAAAATAGCAATACATTAATACCTTATTCAATTATTTCTTGGTCCTTCGAACCGGATAGCTGCATTATTATCCAGAGACCTTCGAAGACGCGGTAAATGGGACGTCTTTAGTTGACTTAAGCATATTTCTACCAGTTAATTGATCTATTACACGTTAAAAATCGAAATTAGCAGTGCTTTATTGCAAAAGCTGCTCGCTCAACATTACGTGGTCCTTCGAGCCGGATACTTACAAAGTACACGAGCAGAGCAGTGAATGCGCATGAATATGTTTCCTTGTACCGGGAAACGAGGATCTGATCAGTGTGTGGGAATCGCACAGAGTGTTCGCGAAAGAGCGTTGGAAGCCTGGACAGAGGGTCGGGCCAAAGAAGTAAGGCGGACGGTTCCGAGGATGAAATAGATGAGGCTCATGATACATGGGCCCGCGAAGAGTCTCACCAGAGGGTAGGATTCTACACAAGACACTGGAGGCTTAGACGGCGCCTGACTCTGCTGAAAATTGCAGAGGAGAGGGAGTGTAGATGGTGCATGAAGGACGATGAGACCCCATACCCATACAGGAGCGTTTAATCAACTTTTATTGGGTTTAATGAGGATTTGAGGCCAGGGGCCACAGCTTAGGTCATACGCATTATTTACTGCCTCTCGCAGTGTTGCGCCTCTAATATAAAGCTCTTACAGAACTGATATGAAATATCTTTTTTCCATTAGAGCAAACTGAGGACGTCCTAAATCATTATGTTTAAAACGCTACGCTTTGATAATTAGCTCTCTCCCCAGGGGAAACGTGGGGAACAGTCGGCCTTGGTTGGTTTCTGAGCTCCCAATGGTCATCCGCAAATTTCGGACACCCTATACTGAGTGAGTCAAAACAATTTGCTAACTAAAATTGAGCTTTATTTTATGAAAAAGATTTTAAGTTCGGACATTTCAAATTTTGATCAGTTTATTTAAATAAGGTTTTCAAGTGGTTGTCATAGTAACGTCATATTATGAAGTGAGGCAATATAAAGAGCTCAAAAATTGAATATTCGATATTCAGAATTTTTGTCTAAACTATTTAATCCAAGAAATGTCAAATGTATCTATAGAAGTGTGTTAACCGAAATTGCTCTTTATATTGTACTGCTCGAAAATTGACATTACACAGATATACTTTAAGAGGATATAAAAACCAGCATTGATACCAATTTATGAAAAAATAATATTTCATACTTTGTTCAGTTTATTTAAATAAGGTTTTCAAGTGGTTGTCATAGTAACGTCGTATTATGAGGATAGTTAATATAAAGAGCTCAAAAATTGAATAACCGATATTCATATTTCTTCTAAACTGTTTAATCCAAGAAATGTCAAATGTATCCATAGAAGTGTGCTAACCAAAATTGCGCTTTATATTCTACTGCTCGAAAATTGACATTACACAAACATACTTTAAGAGGATATAAAAACCATGATTGATACCAATTTATGAAAAAATACTATTTCAAACTTTGTTCAGTTTATTTAAATAAGGTTGTAGAGTGGTTCCTATAGTAACGTGATATTACGAGAATGGTTAATATAAAGGGCTCAAAAATTGAATGGTCCATATTCAGACTGACGTCTGAATTATTTAATCTTAAAATCAGTTGCTGGAAAAGCAACATACAGTTGCTGAAAAAGCAACATTCAATATTATACAGAGTGTCACAAAGTAATTTCCGGAATGCCTCGCCTTACGATCGAGCCAGATAGTGCATCGTGTTAAGTCTGAAGGAGATGCCAGCTTTCTTAAGGAAGACCGGGTCCTGGAGGATTTCTAATGCGGGCTGGGCGCACGAAGGGCCTAATTGGGGCCTAAGCGCAAGAACCGCTCGAGGCCACCTCGTCTGTTATGTTACTGATACTGATATTTCCTTAGGTGTGATTTGAAACGTAGTAATTGGAAATTGAAAACAAATTAATTGCTTAACATTTCCTGGTCCTACGAGCCGGATACTTGCATTATTAGCTAAAGACGTTAGAAAATGCGCAAATTTAATGAGACATCAGCATATATCAAACGTAGTAAATAGAAATTAGAAACAAATTAATTGCTAAACATGACTTGGTCCTACGAGCCAGTTACTTATAAGATACACGAGCAGCGCAGAGAAGAAAAATTATGGGGATCTTAAGCTTTGTAAGAACACGAATTGTTGTATTGACCTAAGTCGGCTTAGTCAGGTTCAAATTTCTGGTACAGTTCCAAAACCGTAAATAATACGTTCAGGCGATCGTATCGAAGAATAATGAATCCCACACGCACCGAAACGGTATATCTAATCTATCACATAATAAACTATCCCATATCCCTAAATCCATCGGAGATTGAATCTGAATTGCGCTCCCACTATTTCCGTACGTACAGTATAATGTTTGTTTAGTACGTAGGAGGCATTTAGTTGTCGGAGGTGTTAATGTTATACGTTTTACGATATATTAAATCGTAAGGATTCATTTGCAATGTCATCTTTTCATTGTTGGCCGATATAGGCGATATATAAACAGTATCTAAGTTCTGTAACTTTCATCTGAAAGAGCTAGAAACATCTCATAGTCCCGTTGGCTAACTCGAAAATACATCATACGACAATTGAGTGTGGAGAAATATTTCTTGATCGTGAGAAAATTGCGTTTCGCGGGTGTGTATCGGATCCCCATGCAGGTGTCCACAAACACCCGCAAACCACAGCTCTCCCATGACCTCCGAACATTTCCATCCCCAAGTGCCGCTAGACCTATTAGACTCGACCTCATATTCGAGGCCTGGAAATGGTTCTCCTTGGTTAAATTTACAACTCTTCCGAGCTCGGTGTGACCTTGAAAATTAAATGCAAGATCGAGAGAAGATCCCGACGATCAGGAAGGCACCCATCTCAAATATTTCCATTTGAAACCATTTCGCTTGTTATTTTGTAACGAGTGAATCATTCATTGACTAATATCCATCCAACAAGACAGTCATCGCAGTACGAATAACAAAATTGGAAAATCCCTCGGCAGTAATTTTCGAGAAGATTACTTTATAAATTTTAAATTAACTGCCACTTTTAATCTGTTTACTCCGCGTAACTTTTAATAAAGCTAGTTAGAGAGTACGACGGCATAGATTTTTATGTATCAACTTGTGAAAATCGCGGCCTGCAAGGCTTTATGAATTTTGAAACTAATTTTACTTTAAAATTTTTACAGTATTACAGCAGGTATTTGCAAAGTGAGATTTTCTTGATTTATTTCGAGGGACTTGGGAAACTAACAATTAGGTAAAATTGCTTTGAAGTTCTCTTCCTTCAGCTAGTTCCTCCTCCTTCATCTTCTTGCTTATATTAAAACCCCCCAAAATGGGAAACTGCAGTGAATTCTATAAAAAAGCAGCATCTGCGAACGTGTCACGAAGACGTCAATCTTCATAAGGCTGACGCGAAAGTTGAGGTCGGTTGAAAAAGGGTTAACAGCGGCTTTGATTTTAAACTCCGAAAACCTGCAAGCAACATTAAACACGCAAAACTTTTAAATTATTCAAATTCTACTCCATATCGCGCGTACGACCGCTTTTCTGGAATATTTTATCCCAAAAAAAGGATTTACCAGCTAATTTATTTCTCGCGGCTAAGGGGTGCCCGTCCATTATCGATTTAAAAAGGTGTTGTGCATTTAGTTGAGAGTTCTAGGAGAGACAAAGGAGTTATAGTAAGTCTAGGATAATTTTATTACTTTGCTTCACTGCTTAATGGTCCTAAATTGCCCTACTTTTCCATGGTACCTTCCTCAAAATAATAATTTATTCAAAAAATTACAGTTTGAGGACTAAAGTGGATGTCGAGGTTGAGCCTCGCAAGCAGAGCGCAAAACATTCGAAACACGCAAACTTCTAAATTAATAAAATTCTTCGGCACATCGTGTACGACCGCTCTCCGGGGATATTTCACAATTTATATCCCGAAAAAGCGAGCCTTTTTTCGGGATTTATCAGTTAATTTAATTCGCGCAGTTAAAAGGTTTTCGGTTCAAAAAGGGGGAGAGAGAGCGGCTCGCTTGTCGAATACCGATGGGAAGGGAAACACAAAAATGTTGATCAAGCCATTAGCGCTGGTAAAAAGCGAAATTTGTTTTTATTTCGTCGGTTTTTGCGGATATTAGTGGAAGAGATAAGAACTGCGCGCTGGAACGGAGTGTTTAATCAACTTTTATTGGGTTTAATGAGGATTTGAGGCCAGGGGGGGCACAGCTTAGCTGAAATTAATTAAGGGTGTGTTTTAAAAGGCGGTTAATTGACGCACTACAGCAAAAAACCTCATATCCAAAAAAAGAAGCGTTTTTTTCCATTTCCCAGAAGCATTATTTACTGCCTCTGGCAGTGTTGCGTCCCAAACCTTAGACGCTTGATATGAAAGGTCTTATTTCTATAACAGCTAACTGAGGACTTCCAAAATCATTATGTTGCGTTTCCATAATTACAACCCCCTTCCCCCTCGGGGGGGGGGGGGGAACGTGGATAACAGTCTGTTTTACCGAATGACAAAAACCAAACTTTAAGCTCAACGAAAAGATTTTAAGTTGGGACATTTAAAATCTCGATCAGTTTATTCAGTTTATTTAAATGCGGTTTTCAAGTGGTTGTCATAGTAACGTCCTATTATGAGGATAGTCAATAATAACAGCTCAAAAAATGAATGGTCGATGCTCAGAATTTTTTAAAGGCTGATGTTCTCTAAAGTATCTTAATCCAAGAAATGTCAAATGTATCGTAACCGAAATTGCACCTTATATTGTACTATGCAGGGTCCCTCCTCATATATTGACACCCCCCTACAGGGGTTATTTGAAGAGTAATCAAATATGATACATACAAAAGTTTTAAGGTTTTACGTAAATTTGAAGAATTAATCGGAAGAAAAAACAATTGAATGACGGAAATATCAAATTTGTGTTAATTTTTGATTTTCTCATATGTTTGCCTACGTTAGGTTAAGCCATTTTCAATATATTCCGCCCCTAAGCTTCGTGGTACAAGTAAATCAAAATATCAATGAATTTGGTGATATGATTCATTTGACATTTGTTTGTGTCAAGGTGAAGTTTTGATCCCTTAAATTGAAAAATGCCTTATACGGATGAGGCGAAATGTGATATTCTTCAAATATTTTATACAAATAATAACAATGCGTCGGCAGGGAGACACTCTCTACATGTGTGGTGCGGCATCTTGAATAATAAAATAATAGGTCCAATTATTTACAATGAGTCTTTAACTGGGAACGATATCTCAATATATTGCAGAATGATGTGGAAAATTTGAGTCAACAATTACCTGAATCAAAGGTATGAATATTGGATAGAAGCCGATTCGATGGCCACCGAACAGCCCAGACTCAACACACCTTGAC
Organism: Pissodes strobi; assembly: GCA_016904865.1. Classification (NCBI taxonomy): domain Eukaryota; kingdom Metazoa; phylum Arthropoda; class Insecta; order Coleoptera; family Curculionidae; genus Pissodes; species Pissodes strobi. The sequence continues at coordinate 13,707 of JAEQML010067033.1, forward strand.
TCATTTATCTGGGGTTTCTTAAAAAAACAAAGTTTATGAACGTCCAAGCGAAACCGTTGAGGAACTGCAAGTCAAAATTATACGTGTTATTAATGATAATGATACAAACGAAAATCATAGTCAGTTCATCAATCATTATCAATACTTTAATTAAATTGGATCTAATTATTATAGAAATTGCAATGATAGAAACGGCATTCACATTGAAGAAAATCGTTAAAATGTATATATACTTAGTTAATGTGTTATTTATTTGTTTATTGTTATTATTATTGTTTGTTGTTGTTTATTCATTTTTTTCAATCCTTGGTCAATTGAAACGTCTTGTCAATACAATTTGTGGCTACTTTCATTTACGTGGCTTAACCTAACTTAAACAAACTATATATTTTTCGAATCGGAAAATTGTGCTTTTTAAAAAGATGCAACAATATTCCATTTAAGAAAATCAAAAATATGCACAAATTTGACATTTCCGTTATTCAATTGTTTTTCTTTCGACGAATTCTTAAAATTTACGAAAAAAAACCTAAAAATTTTGATTACTCTTCAAATTACCCCTGTATGTGGGGTGTCAATATATAAGGAAAGACCCTGTACACAAACATACCTTAATAGGATATCGAAACCGACATTGATACCAATTTATGAAAAAATATTATTTCAAATTTTGTTCAACTTGTTTAAATAAGGTTCTAAAGTGGTTGCTGATGTGATATTATGAGGAGGCCTAATATAACGGGCTCAAAAATTGAATGGTCCAGATTCAAAATTTTGAACTATTAAATCTTAAACAGATGCTGGAAAAGTAACATTCAATATTATACAGAGTATTTCAATGTAAGCTCCCAAACGATACCACATAGAAATATATTTGTTTTAAAGAAAGAGTGAATATTCAGCCTTTAGAATGAGTCAAAAAGTGTGTTACCCAAAACTGCACATAGTTGATAGGATCTTGAAAAAATCCACAAAAGTCGGACGTTTCAAATTTTATTCAGTTTATTTAAATAAGGTTCTAAAGTGGTTGCTATAGTAACGTTCTATTATGAGAATGGTTAATATAAAAGGCTCAAAAATTGAATGGTTCATATTCAGAATTTTCAACAGCTGATGTCCAAGCTATTTAATCCATAAAACAAATCGTTTTAAATTGTACAGGGTGTCCCAGAGTAATTTGCATAAACAATACCTTTTAAATGGCACAAATGGAAGAAACATATTCATTTAAGAAAAGCATGTTCAGTTTATTTTAATACTGCTTTAGAGTGGTGACCAAGACAACGTATTATATGAGCAAATATCTGAAAACGGGATTCCGAATCTTGCGGGCCAAGCGTTCGGACTGATAAAGGAACTCAGCAAAAAGCTTCCTTACGCGTTTTTAACCGAATTCTCGGGCTGGTTCTGTGAACGACAAATTCCTGGTAAATAATTATATTTAATTTCAGTAAATATTGCCTGTGCTCCCTTTATAGAGAGGCAATTAGGGTCGTTGCACCACTGTTCTTTTTTAGTTTTCCGGGGCGGAACCCGGAATTTTCGATGTAAAAATGTCAGATGACGATATGTCAGTCATATCGGTCGACTCGGACTCGGGCAATTCCATAAATGAGTCACGTACGCAATTATACATCTCTAAATTGAGAAAATACCCGAAGTGCAACCTGTGTATCGGAATGATACCGCTGCTAACGAGTGCAAACACGGGCTCCAGGCTCGATTACAAAACGGCAATCGACACCGTAAAAACACATTTTACTAGGGACCATAAGGCAGTATTCAAAAGGCCTGCATCGGTCAAACCTAGAATAGACTGCGGTAATACCAAACCCCCTATCAAGGATAATGCAAAGCCAACGGGCTCTGAAACGTCCTCAAATTGCAAGAAGCAAAAATTAGGGACGTATCGCACAGCGAACCGCCGAAAGAAATCGGTCAAAAAACCGAGACAGAAAAAACGCTCGACAACAACACCGAGATGGAAGTTGCGCAGTTTCAATCTGAGCATCTTCTAGCAGACGAACCCGGCAATATACCGTTTAAGACCCCTTACAAAACCATCCCATTCAAAAAAGGGATACGTATGGTTCAGCTAGACATGGGGGGGGCGAACCTGTACCCACCAAGAACAGGTTTGAACCACTAACTGACTCAGAAATTGACAAGAACGACGACAGAAGCAGCGTCGCTTCCTCGCAAATCTCAACGGCACGCAAGATACAGAAGAAGACGAAGAGTACCCCAGCAAAGAACCCTAAGAATACCCCTAAGACCCCGCAGCAGAAGAAACCGACCCAACCCCCTCCAATCGTTATTAAAGGTGGTGCTCAAGATCACAAAGTGATAAAGCAAACGCTAAGCGACATGCATGTAGTGGATTATAACCTGAAGTACACCCGTAACTCGGTTATAATCTACTGCACACAACTCAAAGATTGGTCGAATTTGAAAAGGCTATTCGAACGAGAAAGCGTCGAATTCCGTTCATATGCTGAAGCCAGCCAGAAAACACATGCCTTTGTGTTGAGAGGCCTAGACGGCGGCTTCAGCACGGAGGAAATCCGCAATTTACTTGCTGAGGAACATGGACTATCAGTAAAAGCGGCTTATGAAATGAAGAAGACGCGAGTACCTCTCTATTTAGTCGTACTAGACGCCACCATAACACTGCGTCGGCTAAATCAAGAGTGCAGACTTCTTTCCCATGTCAGGATTTCATGGGAAAACCGCAGGGCGACAAAGACGGTCATGCAGTGCAAAAGGTGTCAGGGGCACGGACACTCCATGACCTATTGTCAGAGAAAATGGGCCTGCTCGAAGTGTGCAGGGCCACACCAGATTACGGAGTGTACAAGCAATAACATTAAATGTGCCAACTGCTTCGGAGATCACAGGGCGATAAGTGTATTATGCCCTGTGTATCTCTTCAAAATGCAACAAACTCAACCCGCCAACCCGAAAGCAAAACAGGAATATAAGCCCGCACCACCCCCCGCAAACCCAGCCTGGCAAGGGGCTAGAGAATCCGACGCGACAAACGACGCTACTAGGCAGTACAATCAACAGTTCCCAGCACTGCAAAAAAGAGGACAAACACAGCGTAACATGCCAAGAAATAACCAGGTTAGTCAAAATCACGGTCAAGCCAATGTAAATGATAATGTAAATAATAACCCTCAATCAAAACCTCAATTAGCAAACCCTAACAATATATTAAACAATGTAAATAGTTTGAATAACCTGCATAATGCCGTTAACCGTATAAATAGCTTAGTAAACTTCAACGAATTACTGCGCGCCTTAACTGATTACGCCAATATATTAGAATCCTGTCAAGGCAATAAATTCGAGGTATTACAAGCCTCAATGAAGTTTTTTACAGAAGACTTCAATGGTTATAATATATAGATAATACGATGCTGATTAACGTTCTCTCGTGGAACTGCAATGGCATCCGCTCTAAACTCGGAGAACTGAAAAATTTCATTTATAATAATCCTAATTTGCATATAATATTTCTGCTTGAAACCAACATCGATGCTGGTTTCAGGCTGAAATTTTACGATAGGCAGGTCCTGCGTTTTGATAGGCCTGATCGACGCGGAGGAGGCGTGGCCTGTCTGATTCACAGGTCAGTCCTTTACAAGCAGGTCGAAGGCCTGAGGTCCGTCATTGAGCACGTAGCTCTCGAGCTTGAGGGTGGCCTGCGGATTGTCGGCGCTTACTCTCCTCCGGGTCTCCGCCTCCAGGAAGAAGATATTCTTGCTCTGATGCCTGCTGGCAGGAAGACGCTCCTGATTGGCGATTTAAACGCAACGCACGTTAATTGGCGTGGTTCTTCCAACAGGAGCGGACACTTGTTATACAGGTTAGTGGAGCAGAATATCGACCTTGCCTATCATCAAACTCCCAATCCTACACATTATCCCGGTAACCGATTCAACCCATCGTTCCTGGATATTGCTATTTCTCGAGGAATAACTAACGCTTCTGAGCTCATAGAGCTGAACGAGCTCAATTCGGATCACCTCCCAATCAAGATTAGCCTACGTTCTAGGCTACAAGTAGCGCAGGAAGTAGTCCTGTCCTATAGAAATCTTGATTGGAAGGAGTTCCGAGTGAGGCTTAGCCAAGCAACAGTTATTCCAAGACAAATAGACTCTATCCCAGAACTTGAGAGCGAGGTGCAAGCTCTAGTCACAAACATCCAGCGCGTCAGAGACGCAATTTGTCCTACTGTCAGCAAACGTTCGTTTACTGACACACTTCCAGATCATATAACAACCCTCATCACATCCCGTAACCGTATTCGGCGTAGGTGGCAACGAGCGAGGGTCGCCATAGACCGTGAACGTTTCATAGCAATGACCGGGGAGATAAAGGCACTCATTGCAGCCTACAGGAATGAGAAGTGGATGGAATACGTTAACACTATCAACCGTCATGATGGCTCGCTATGGAAGCTCGCCAGGCGCGTTCGCGGAGGCCCCGCAGAATTTCCTGGAATACTGCATCAAGGCGATGTAATAACGGATAACGTCGGGAAAGCGGAGGCCTTCGCAGACTACCTGGAGGGCGTCTTTAGCGAGACACCAAACACTACTCCATTCCATGACACTGTAGATGCTGCAGTGGAAAACTTCATCTCCACAAAGTATCCTATCGTCCCGGAAGTGCTAAGCAAACTACTAATAAGTCCGCTGGACATCAAGAGAGTTCTTGCCCGCCTACCCGGAAACAAAGCCCCCGGTCCTGACGGCATTCCGTATATTCTGCTTAAGAATATGCCGAATAAAGCCGTCATCCACTTTATGCACATTATAAATGCTATTTTGCGCCTCCAACATTTTCCGCTCCCCTGGAAGAAAGCGGTGATAATACTGTTTCCTAAACCGGGCAAAGATGCGAGACTAACATCCTCGTATCGCCCCATATCTCTGCTAGACACGTTGGGCAAAGTAGCCGAGAAACTCGCAATGTCGAGAATTAACAATGTTGTTGAGAGTCTGAGGATTCTGCCACATGAGCAGTTCGGCTTTCGCCGCGGTCACAGCACTACTATGCTCGCGGCGAAAGTCGCGCAAGATACGCTCAGCGGCTTTAACGAGAGCAAGGCAACGGCATTGTTACTTCTCGACATAGAGAAAGCATTCGACAAGGTATGGCACAATGGGCTCATATACAAGCTTTTTGCTATTCACGGAATGCCACTTCATATAGCATCCCTCATTGCGTCGTACCTTGCGAATCGCTCATTCTCGGTTCGTGTCCACAATAGTACATCAGGGCCAAGGCGCATCAAGGCCGGCGTGCCCCAAGGAACAGTATTATCGCCGCAAATATTCAGTCATTTTATAGCTGACTTTCCATCTCACCCCTCAACTTCCTTTGCCCTGTATGCTGATGACACTGTGATCTATTCACAATCGTCAGACATGCAGGTCGCAAAGCATAATCTCCCTCAACATATTAACCTTCTAGCTCCCTATTATAGGGACTGGAAAATATCCTTGAATGCGGCGAAGACAGAACTAGGGATTTTGACACGTAAACGTAACGTCGACATGACGCCAATAGTAATTGGCAACGCGGCTATCACGCCAAAAGACCCAGTCAAATACCTAGGGATAGTCTTTGACCGCAAGCTCCTTTTTTCCAAGCACGTCGCGGCAATAAGGGCTAAGAACATAGCAACACAAAAGAGTTTAAATCCTCTCATACGAACTAGATCTTACATGA
>MU194359.1:1396-19448 GCA_016904865.1 Pissodes strobi
ATGTTTTAATGTCGTTATGATAAGTTCAACCTACAATAGTGTCATACATATAATCAAATTGTAAAATTATACAAAATTGCACATCATATCCATATATCATGTCATGTAAATGACATTTAAATAAATATAAAATATATGTTTAAATCCAAATTAGCGTCCTAAGGTAAATATAAATTAGAGTTATAAATAATAAATAACACGTAAAGCAAATAGCAATATATTTTCGGTCTACGATAAGCGGCCATGTATCAAACGCTAAAGCTTTATTGCAACTGAGACTGAAAATATTACTATAAACTTATGTTTATTTAATATCGTAGGACAAATAAAGGGAAATTTTGCATGGGCAAGTGCCACTAACAAAACAATAATTAACGTATAGATCAGATAAAAGCGCTAATCCGAAATTACTGAATAGAGGTTTTCAGGGTTCGAAAACAGAAAATAACTGAATAATGACTCAATTTATTCCTCCCTTTATATTAGTTTCGTGCGGTTGCGTGTATTTAACCCAAACGGTAAACAATTCTTAATTATCTGATGCAGATCCATTTGTTTTGCGTTCTCGGTTATTTAAGCGCCTTAACTATCAATAATTGGCCATTATCGTCAATTAATTTGCTTTCGTAATAAAAATCGTGAGGTCTAGCTTTGTTGAAAAGGAAAGTTGCCATGGAGAAAACGAAAAACTTCATTAATGTGAATTATATTAATTGGTGTGCAACTTTCTTGATTAACTACTGCATTGGTTGATGAAAAAACATGCAACATAAAATTAACTTGTTTTATAGACAGTAGAGAAAGATTTTAATTATACTGCGATATTCTGTATATTATATTTTATAAGTAAAGAACAGAAACAATGCTGCATATTAGGATAGAAGGATGTTACAAGTTTTGTTGCAATTATTTATTCATTCGGATTTATTGTGGAATAATTACTACAACTTAATTATTGCAAACCAATAACAAATCTTTAAAACAAAGCAATATAAACAAATTATTTTCAAGTTAATTGCCATATCCGTGCAGCTTGAAAATGATCCAATCAATCTTGAAATCCTCCAATAAGCCAATTTCCGTTAATGTTCGCCACGGCAACACTTATTTTGTTTCTCCCTAGTCTTCTAAATTCGTTTTCATGTATACTTGTTCTTCTTCTTCTTCTTCTCAGCCATCATTTATCGACTCCTGGATGTAGGCCTCTTCCAAAGATTTCCACGTCTTCTTGTTTGCTGCAATTTGTATCCAGTTCTTTCCTGCGATCCTTTGGATGTCATCTCGCCATTTTCTCTGGGGTCTGCCAACGCTTCGTTTGGTCTCTTTCGGACGCCAACTTAGGATTCTTATTGTCCACCTGTCCGGGTCCTGCCTTGCTATGTGATCAGTCCATCTCCACTTAAGCTACGCCACTCGAATTAGTACCTCCGTCACGCCCGTTTATCTTCTGATCACCTCGTTTCGGACTCTGTCCCTCACACTAATTCCGAGCATAGATCTTTCCATTGATCTCTATGTGGTTTGCAGTCTGCTGGATGTCTTGCGAGTTATGGACATTATTTCAAGGCCGTAAGTGAGCACCGGCAGTACACATGACTCGAATATTTTTCTTCTAAGTTTTATAGGGAAATCCTTGGATTTAAGAATGTAACCCAATTTGCCAAAAGCCGCCCAGGAAAGGCCTATTCTTCTTGAAATTTCAGAAATCTGGGTTTCCTTTCCCAATTTAATTTTATGACCAAGATAAACATATTCTGATACTTTTTCAATAGGTTGGTTATCAATTATTACCTGGATATTTTTTGAGCTCATGACTTTGGTTTTTGATAAGTTCATTTCAAGACCGATTTTCGCTGACTCTTGGTGGATTGCAAGATCTTAAGTTCTTCTGCAGTGCTGCCGATGCCCACAATATCGTCTGCGAATCGCAAGTGGTTGTGGTGCACTCTGCCGATATTTATTCCATTTGAATGCCAGTTTAGTTTTTTAAAGATATCTTCCAAGGCCAATGTGAATAGTTTCGGCAAAATTGTGTCTCCTTGCCGCACTACTCTTTTGATTGGGATCTTATCTGTCTTTGAATCTTCGTCAATTTTTACTTGGATGGTCGCGTTTTCATAGATCTGCTTGATCAAGTTTGAGTACCTGGAATCGATTCTCGCATTGTCTAGGGATTGAAGTATGGCCCATGTTTCGACGGAGTCAAAAGCCTTCTGGTAGTCTACGAAGGCTATGTGCGTTTCTATGTTATACTCAATGGTTTTTTCGATAAGAGTACGAAGTGTCTGCAAGTGGTCTTTAGTACCGAATCCCTTTTGAAATCCCGCTTGTTCGTGTGGTTGGTATGAATCCATTTGTTACAATCTTTATTAATAACTTATATACCTAAATGCAATAACAAACTGATATGGCGGAAATGTTCCATGTTGTTTCTATCTCCTTTCCTTTATAGCACAATAACTTCCGCATTTTGCCATTTCTTTGGGATTCTTTGTTCCCTCAGACATTTATTCAGTAGGATTTGTACACCTTCCAGAACAGCTGCGACACCCATTTTGATCATTTCGCTGGTAATTTGATCCTCTCCTGGGCTTCTTTTGCTTCTCATCTGGATTAGTGCTGCCACTAGTTCGCCTGTATCTATTTCGCGAATTTCTTCAGACTCCACGTTTTGAATTTTAGATTTGTGATAGTGATTATCGTGGGCTATAGAACTATACAGCCTTTTATAGAAGTCCTGAACAGCGTTTGCGATCTCTTTCCGATTACTGACTATGATACCATCCTTGTCTCTTCTTTTGGTCATTTTTGGCCTTCCGTTTAATAGCTTGTATTTCTTATCAACTTTGTTTTGTGGTCCCTCATATCTTTCCGGATATTCTTGTTGATAACTTTATTTATTGCCTTATAATCCTGTGTTTCCCTATCCATTCCTCTTCTTAGTTCCACTAGGTTTCTTGTGTGTATGCTAATTTTTTTAGCTTTCTTTTTGTTTTGAGCATATTCCCTTAGTTGCAACATGAATGCTCTTCGCGATGTATTCCGACAATTCGTCCATTCTGAATTTCAGGAGTGTTGTTGGTTTCCTTAACTTGGTAGAGTGCGTTGAAATGCACGTTTCTGCTTAGCATCTCTATCGTTGGGTAGTTTTTCTGGTGTATTAATGTTTACTACTGTTTTCAAATATCACCAAACAAAAAATCTACAATAAATCTTGTATAATTTAGGGAAATAATGGCAGTTCTGCGCCCACTACCGCCATGGAAGCTGCGCGCGACAGGTATCCAAGAACTTTTCGGTGACTTGGACTATTTAAACAGCTTTTTAGGCAGTATATTGTCGAAATTGTCTAAAAAGCTGTTTAAGCTATCTAAAATGCCGTTTAAGCAGTTCAAGTTGTCGAAAACTCCGCGGATAGCTGTCACGTGCCGTCTCCACGGCGACGGCGCACAGTGTGTCGATATGGAAACAAAGTGGACATCTGGGTATAAAGTCAACATTGAAAAGTACTATTTTTTTTCATCATCACAAATTGGCAATACCCCAGGCTATGTTGGTTCGCATTAATTTTTTTTTTTACAACTTTTAGTTTCCAAATAAATTTAATTTAATTTAATTGAAACTTGCCCTTCCGTAACTCACAAAAATTTAGGCAAAAATGTTGCCCATTTTAAAAAAAAATTACTACAAAAGTATTAGTTGTTTTAAAATTATTTTTTTGTGTGCACAATCTATAGACCTTTGGTAATATATTTCTGTTAATTTTTTGAAAAATTATGCAGTAAATACACGGGTAACGTTTTTTTTTCGTTGCAGTATTTTCTTTTACAAAGTTAATGTTTCCGTTGACTTATAAAAAAATGTTTAGATTTGTATAAGTTGGCAAATATGTTGTCTGACAGAGCCACCTTTAGAGAAGAAAAGCGCAAAATTTGTATTTGCTAATATTTGCTATTCTTAGAAAAAAATGCTTTTATTTCACATGCTGCAGCGGTATTTTTGCATTAGTCGATACGGAAAGCAAGGCGCATAAAAGATTAGAGTTTTTATACACATTTCAGTGTCTTGGCTTGAACCAAGACAAGCTCAAAAAAGAAAAGGAAAATTGTTATCCACCACAAGAAGATGTTGTTATCACAGAGAAAATGGCAAAGATACGCTTACAATCAATTCTAGATCTAACGGCTAAAAGAATTGTTAAAACTTGCAACTTGAACATACAGCCAAATTGAGAATTAATTCTTACTACTAAATGGGGTTCTGATGGTGCATCTAGTCAGCGTTTATATAAACAAAAATTTGAAGACCGCGAAAGTTCAGAACAGGAAGAATCCTCGTTATTCATGACAAGTTGTATACCTCTCGATTCAAAAATGAATAGTAGAACTATGGGAAATTCCTGCACCCGCATCTACGCGATGTTGTAGACCGATAAAGTTTGAGTACTAAAGAATCACCTGATATGGTTACTCAACAGTTAAAAGAAATGCAAACCGAAACCGAAAATCTAATTCCAGCACATTGCAATGTAGATATTGTTATTTAGCACGATCTTAATTTGACTATGATAGACGGCAAAATTCGTACCATAATATCTGAAACATGGTCTTCATCCACTTGTCCTATTTGTCTTACCAAACCTTCTGAAGTGAATAATCTTTTGGATGTTTTGTTTATAAAAAAAAACCTTTAAGGAAAGATATTTAGAAGTACGGACTTTCAACCCTTCATTTGTGGATAAGATACATGGAATGTTTCTTCCATATTGCATACGATATAGATTTAAAGTCATGGTCGGCAAAGGGAGAAAACAAACTGTTGCAAGAAGAAAGAAATAACACAATTCAAAAAGCCTTTAGAGATGAGCTAGGAATAATACTGGATGTTGTTAAACAAGGAGATGGAACAACAAACGATGGTAACACTGCCAGAACTTTCTTCAGAAATCACGAAGTAACCTCACGAATAACTGGTATAGACAGCAGCCTAATTTATCGGTTTGCAGTTATCCTCCAAATAAATTCATCTGAGAAAAAAATTAATTTCGTGCTTACTTCAATGTTACTGCAGAGATTTACGTATCTTCATACAGCTGGTATTATATATGCCCTCAAATGTTCACATCCTTTTAATACATGGGACAGACATTTGAAAACATTTTAATATGATTCCAATTGAGAAATTTAGTCAAAACTTCTCTAGAAAAATTGACAAAAAAAAATAAATTTGTTAATTTCGCCAGACCCAATAATTTCATCAATTCGACGAAAATACAGTTGAATTTTTTTTTTCACCATATCCAGAAGCGCAGGAATTATTAGATGTTATGGATATGGAAGTAGGGGATGAGTATAATGATTCGGATTAACATTACTTAGAACTAGGTAAGGATAGGTTGTTTTATTTTTAGTAGGCCTTTAGATCTGGGATTTTTTTTCTTTCTAAATAAACTTATAACACACTCTGTGTAATAATAAATTAAAAATATACTGTAAAACAAATATTTTCGCTCAATTTTATCAATATTCATGATTATTATATCAATACAAACATTCGCTGATTTAAAATCATTGATGTCCATTTTTTTTCAATTTCGTCACACTGTGCGCGCGGCGGCGCGTGGCTATAGGCGCAGACCTCTCATTTCCCTACTTATATGATTTCCGGCAAAAAGACATTTGACTAAGGAACATCTTATGCTAGAGCTGTCTGAAGAAAATAGAACTAAATTCAGTTTTTTCTAATAATATTTGTTATGATGAGGCCAAGTTTGGCCTAAATAAATGCACGATAAATATACATTGGTCTAAAAAATATCTTTATTGGATGTTAGAAGACTATACCCAGCATCCAAAAAAAAAAGTTAAAATATTATAAGCCCCATTTGTCTTGAATATACATTAAATGTCGAGCGATATCTTTATTATTGCGGCACCACGTGATTCTAACACTTCAAAGCTTTAGCAATTAATATTTGAAAAAAAATCATATCCAGTAGGTGCGCTACCACATTATGCTATATTTATCCGGAATTATTTGAATCAAGTTTTTCCGAACTGTTTAATAGGAGGAAGGGGTCCTGTGAAATTACCGCCAAGGTCGCCGGATCCAAATCCATTGAATTTTTTTGTATGGGGATATTTTACAAAGAAGTATACAGGAATAAATCAGCAAGTTGTTTGGAAGATTGAGAAAACAAAACGAAGTCTTCGGTGAGGAATTAATTTAAGGCAGACTAAATCAGCTTGCCATAAATCATTTAAACCTTTTACTATAACCCTCCGACGTTTGTGTTTTTTTCTGCTTTGCTTATGATGTTCATTAACAACATCTTCTTTAAAGTTATCTGTCATAGTTGTAAGTTAAGCATGTTTAATGTTCCATTAAAATTGGACATTTTATTACAAGTTCTCCATAAAACATCGGCAAATATTTTATCTATTTTTTAGCATCACCGTTCCATATGCTATTGCTTGTCCGTCTATATGAAGAACAACATCTTCTTTTGCACTAGATATTTTTCCGTAGATCCATTTCATGTGTTTGGTTAAATTTTAAGTAAATCTCAAAAGAGGGGCACTCATAATAATGGTGTCATCATATTATATTGTATATTAATGTCTTCAAGTAATTCAGGGTGCATCCAGTAAATTAGCGTCTACATTTCGCTGTAATAGCTAGACCTTCTGTTTTGTCGATATTGCAGAGAGGGTGAAGACGGTCACACACGGGCATACCTTAAACAAAAGTAAATATTTAGTATTAAATGAGTTTCAAGAGCGCAAACTCTAAATTTGGTTCGGAACTCAATATTTTTTCTTGGAGCCATTAAATGTTTTTGGTTTAATTTAGGGCGGATTGTTTTATTCTCTTATCTTGGTTATCTTAGCGTGTAGGCACGCTTTTCATTGTAAATTTCATAATTTAGGTTTGTTTAAATTTTTTTTAAATTTCGAGTTTTTTGAATCAAACGGTGTAGCTGAGTGCTTTTAAAAGTGCAAATAGGGGAAAAATAATAACCAAAGCAAACCTGAAATATGTTATTAATTTATCTTCTCTTGAATTGCTGCTTTGGGGTGAAAAATATTTACGGACATACATCACCATAAAATGCCATAATTTTTCAGTCTTGATTCATGTTCTCTAATGTACCATTCATAATTAATTACCACCTGAGGTATCTGGAATCGTAACAATTAACATCTAGACTTGTGCAATCGTTAATGAGCCGCTTTCCATAGGTAACGTTCATAAAGATGTACTGTCCCGAATGCGTATATTGTTTGCCTCCGCGTTACAGAACCAATCGTAAATAATGACACGCGAATAAATCTAATAATTTTTTGGCCTGCGACGTTCTAGCTGGTATCCCGCACAATTGATCCCTGCATTATATTACTCCTGTTTTCCTACTGAATTAAGTTCAAATAGGCAAACATAACCGTTGATTTGTATGAATCGTCGTGTCGTTAGCTATTATATGCGGTCCATAATTTATAGGTTTAATTTAATACAAGACATTCTTAAATAACACAAATGTAAACGTGCTTATCTAGCAAATCAGGCGGCGTTATTTAGCTGGGGTCTTGTAACGCGGAGGCAAACAAAATACGCGTTCCGAACAGCTTTGAATCCGAGTATATGTTATAAAAAATTGTTCCTGGAACTGTTTACTGAGTGTTAATATTGAAGATTATGGTAGTGGTATATAGGAGGCATATTGGAGTTACAACGCAACGTCGACGTCGTTCATTAGAGGAAAATCACGAAACACGAGTGGATTCGAATCCAGGATGACATAGGAGAACAAGTTGTTGATAAATCTTTGACTGGATGCTTTGCATGTTCCTGCGAGTTGGCGGAGTTTCGACTTCTGCCTTGACATAGAGCTGGTAAGTGTAGTATTCTTGACGCAGCCTTGTGTTTGTATCATCTCAGGCCGTACTTTGGTATTTATTACCCTTAGTATTTACTTGATTTGGTGTCTTTGGCTCAGTCCTTTCGCTGAGATTTATCAGTGTTTCTGTCAGGTGAGTTGCTTTTGATTTTTTGCTGAGTGTCGCCATTTTGTGTGAATCAATTCCACATGAAACTCATATCTAATTTTCATTGCTGAGGCTCGGTCTCGTCCGCCTTTTGACTCAGCTAGCTAACTTCGGCGTCAGCAGATCAGATTCTGGGAAAAACCCCTCATAGACAAAAGACGGATTTCTCTGATTTTTCCTTGATATTTTATTTTATTTTCTTGTCTTGTGCATTAAATATAAGCCTTAAATATGTTTTCACAGAGTTTCTCCGACAGGTTTTTTCGGCTACGTAAAGTTCTTACGACTGATTTTTTGACTGGTTTATCTCCGACTACCTTTAAAGTCCTTCCGTGACTGAAGAAGTTTCTTTCCTTGCTTTTGGTTATCTGCACAATCCAACTTCGAGGTGTTTCTGCTTCCAGAGTGCGTCGTGTGCCTTGATTGTGGATGTTTCTCAGAATTTACTTGTAGAACTACTCAAAGTCCCTCAGATCGACTCAGGAGATTCAAACTGACTAACCTGGCAAAAATTTACCAGCGCGCTGGTAGAACTATTCAAGAACCGTGTCAATCAACATCTTCGCACACACACGGCTCGTCGAGCGCCATAGGATCTTCCTTTAGTGTGTGTGCCACTACCATAAAAAAGCGTGTGCACTATGTGCGCATATCTGAAGTGAAACTTCTTAAACTGAAACGCCCTAACCTTATACATATCGTAAGGGATTTGGTTAATAAGTAGTTTTTTTTAATATACCACACAATTAACAAAAAGGGAGGGACTAATGAAAAAAAAAATATTCCTCATAAAAGTTTCGCTTATATCTTGACAAGGTAATAGAGCAAATCCCATATTTTTATCTTGTAAACTAACAAAGATATCACAATAATTAAACGCCCTAGCCTTATACATAACTTAACGGATTTGGTTAAATAGTTATTTATTATACAAGGGAAAAAGTATTAGATTTTAGCTCGAAGTTGTATTGCCTCCCGACGCGAGGCGGAGGGAGGCAAAAAACCGAGAGCTAAAATCTAATATTTTTCCGTGTATAATACACTATTTTTTTCTGTGAAGGGAAAAATATAATATAATATTGAAAAAAACATATGACTACAATATAATAAAGTCAGAAAATTCTCGATGTGAAATTTTTTTAAACTGGTAGGCTGTTGTACTTCTAGTGAAGAAAAAAACTATTCTTCATAAAAGTTTCGCTTATGTCTTGACAAGGTAATAGAGCAAATCCCATATTTTTTGCTTGTAAACTAATAAAGGTATCACAATAACAATATTCTCATATATTTCGTTTCGACAGGTCGTGTCGCTCGTCGTGTATCGCTCGTCATGTATCGCCCGCCGTGTGATGCAATCGCCCGCCGTGTGTCGGGCCTTCAAATTTTACTCCCGGTGCGCGTTAAGAAGTTTCACTTCAAAAATATACATATATGCCAGGTTGGTCAGATTTTATTTTTTTTTGCGTGGAAAGTATAAACAAATAAGCATGTGCCTATATATCGTATAATTTATTAATAAACGTATGGTATCCTTTCCTTCCTTAATATTCTAACACCACGACATAAAGCGTAAATTCATGTCGTTTCCTAGCCCCGTTATTCCCTTATTGTGCGAGCTGCAGCATAATTTAAGATCTCATAAAGCCCCCAACTAATACCGTGTGAACCTTTAATCAAAAAATTGTGACCTCGCTAAATACAGGTCAAATGAAAAAAAAGGCATATATTACAACCCATGCTAAGGTTTTCCGGTGCCTGCTTGCGTAAAGTATATTACGAACGTTTCAAGATTATCAGACCAGGCGGAAAATAACTTTTCGTACGATTAGTGCTAACTGTCTTAGTTAAGACATCGTAAATAGGATTGTGTCAGAACCTACACATTTCTATGGCTCTGGAAGTTTACGGTTGATATCGGTTGAGGAAATACCCTAAAGGGAGGAAAATATACCATTACGATTAGCCTGAGATGAAAAATAATAATTTTAGTCATTAGAAATAATAGGTGTAATAGGTAAAATATTTATGTGAAGTTTGCACTGAAATTGTTGTTATTAAAATTAACAATCACTGTGATATATATATATGTATAAGGTTGTTTTGTTGTTATTGGCTTTCAAAGTTCGTTTTTGCATGGTTATATGATATTGAATATATATATTATGATGTATATGAGCCTACCATATTTATTGGTTTGCCAGTAAATTATCCTGATATCAGTGACACGTTCACTTGTATTTTTGTGGGGCATGATTCAAGAAGGTGGGAGCAATTTAATGTTTACGAAGTTTAATCATACACTACGTCCATTTATTATGGAATAGCTAAAAAAGTACTTACATTTTAAACGATGGTATTTTCATCAAATTTTGTTCAATCTGTTCCATTTTTTGATTATTAGGTAGATTAACTCTTGAATTACATAGCACAAAGTGGTTTTCCTTACTTTATCTCTGTTTTATACAGGGTGATGTCGAAGCATCAAGGCATGTAAAATCATCTCATTTTAAAATTGGTGTTTAATAAATTCAAAGCAACAAACATTGAATTTTATTAGTGTGTTGGTTACAGGTTTCCATTAGGCAGGCACTGTACTAATTACAGCGCAGTGCCGTTCGTGTTACTTAAAAAAAATAAGATTAAAAAAATCGTAATACTGCCAATTAATTATGAACTTAAAACACTTCTTTGCTATAGTGATGTTCCTTGCTATCTTAGTTAGGTACATAACATACTGTACCAGTTACAGCGCAGTGCCGTTCGTGTTAATAAAAAAAATAGAAACATCGTGATGTGGCCAATTGCTCTCTTTATTGGGAACAATTTCATTTTCATGCATCCGCATACGGCGAGGATAGTGAGGGAGTAAGCCGATACTGGGATTACTACAATGAACTGGTGTGCTCGAAGTCCAGACCCCAACCAAATCGAGCATTTGTGGGACCGAATGGGTAGACAAGTTCGCGCAGAAGCTAATCCACCAGAAACTTTGGCCGAGCTAAGATTCTCTCTGCGGAGAATATGAGATAACAT
This sequence comes from Pissodes strobi, assembly GCA_016904865.1. Taxonomy (NCBI): domain Eukaryota; kingdom Metazoa; phylum Arthropoda; class Insecta; order Coleoptera; family Curculionidae; genus Pissodes; species Pissodes strobi. Next base: position 12,475 of record MU194359.1, read on the forward strand.
GGACCAGGGTATTATAAGAAATTTAATATTGAGTATGCCAAATCGGTGTCGATCAGTCATAAGTGCTCGTGGGGGAAATACACGGTATTAATTTTTTTTTCATGCAATTAAATTGTTCTTTTAGTTCTTTAAATTGTTATTTTGTATGTTATTTAGTACTGTTATGTTTTGATACCCTTGTACATACAGCATGTTTGTTCTTTTAGATCTTTGAAGTCTCAGTTTTGCGCTGTAATTAGTACAGTAAGCGCCTAACCAAAACCTGTAAACAACACGCTTATAGAATTAAACTTGTATTGTTTTAAATTTTTTAAACTTTAATTTTAAAATTTGCTTCACGTACAAATTTTGATATTTTCGGTATCACCCTGTATAAATATGAAATTAACAAGTACAATTTTTTTTAATCCCCGGTAGAAATAACTCTTAAATAGGTACGTCCATAATTGGCCACATCACGATGTTTGTATTTTTTTAATTAACACGAACGGTACTGCCCTGTAACTGATACAGTATGTTATGTACCTAACTAAGAGAGCAAGGAAAACCACTATAGCAACGAAGTGTTTTAAGTTCATAATTAATTGACAATATCACGATTATTTAAATCTTATTTTTTTAAGTAACACGAACGTAACTGCGCTGTAATTATTACAGTAACTCCCTAACGGAAACCTGTAACCAACACGCTAATAAAATCAAATGTTTGTTGCTTTCAATTTATTAACCACCAATTTTAAAATGAGTTGATTTTACATGCCTTGATGCTTTCGACATCACCCTGTATAAAACAGAGTTAAAGTAAAGAAAACCACTTTGTACTAAGTAGTTCAAGAGTAAATCTACCTAATAATCAAAAAATGGAACAGATTGATCAAAATTTTATGAAAATACAGGCGTTTAAAATTTAAGTACTTTTTTAGCTATTCCATAATAAATCGGCGCAGTGTCTTATATAAGGAAGTATTTTTATACAATATTTCTCGTTTCATATGGGTTCCACTGAAAATTGCATGTTACCGGTATAATTCGACGTTGTTACATTCACTTGTTATATAGCTTTAATCTTATTAATACTACAAGGGTCCATATCAATCTACTTTCCCTAAAGATCAGCAATATTAGCGAATATGTGAGACACAGTCTACTTGTATAATGATAATGTATACTTAGCCCGTAGAAACCTTTATTAGGGTCCCTGGGACCCGAGAAATTGTTTATTTTCAAATATTTCGAAGCTTTGTGGAGGGGACACCGAGCGGTTGGCTCGGTAACATGGACATAATATAATATAATAAAAACATAATAAAGGAACACCACGTTTAACATTAGTATTATGTAAATATCTCGAAAACGAAGGAAAGGAAACAACGAAGTCCATATTGAAGTGCTCATTGTCCAGTCTAAAAAACCACGAAAAAGTGCGGTCCGGTGAAATGCGACATGGAAAAGAGTTACTGAGCGGGTAGCTCTAGATGGAACATGGAAATCAATTTCTTCCAACTAGGAAGGGTAACTTAACCATTTATGATTCTAAAAAGCAATGTAAGATCTAGCAACTGTCTGCGTGTCTCAAGAGAATCCAAATAGAGTTCCGCCTGCAACGCATTGTCCACAAAATCATCAACTCGATTTGATTTATAAGCAAAAGGAATAATAACGATTTGACTACTTACTGCTGCATTTCCATAATTTGTTTGGTTATGATTCACTTTTTGTATTAGGGAATTTTAATAATTGATTTATAATTTTTAATACTCGGTTCTAAGGTAGAATTACATATTTTCAAGCAAAATTTTGAGTAATTTTTTGTTCAGGACTATACATAAGCTTCCTTACCAATTTTTACACGGGTTGGTCAGTACTTTATTCCGCTACTCCCCTTAATAATTCAATTTGAAAGCTTGAATTGATCAGGTGTAAACGAATCACAAGAGAAATCAATACCGATTAAAAGTATATTGAGTTCCATGCTTCTTGGCCAAATGAAGACGATTTTCGAAGCACGAATTAAGGAGCATATCAGAAACATAACTAGTCGGAACGTAATATTAATTATTAATACCAAGTTAACACAAATATTATGTAATTCTATTGAAAACAAAGAAAGCAAACAAAGAAGTACCGATTGCAGTGCTCATTGGCCAGTCTCAAAGACCTCGAAAAATTGCTGTCCCTTGGAATGGAACATGGAAAGGAGTTACTGAGCGGGTAGCTCTAGGGGGAACATGAAAACCAATTTCTTCCAACTAGGAAGGGTGCCGGCTACGCTGCCCATTTCTAATTCTAAAAAGCAAGTTAAGATCTCGCAATCGCTCGCGTGTCTCAGGAGAATCCAAATGGAGTTTCGCCTGCAATGGATTGTACTCAAAATCACCAGGTCGATTTAATTAATAAGCAAAAGGAATAATTCGAATTTGATTACTTACCGCTGTGTTTGCATAATTTATTTGGTTCTGATTGCCATTTTGTATCAAGACACTTAAATAGATGCTTTGTAATTTTTAATGATCGGTTCTAAGGTAGAATTACGTATTTCCATGCAAAATGTTTTGTTCAATACTATAAATGAGCTTCTTTACCAGTTTTTACACGAGTTAGTCAATCCTTTATTCAGCTACTCCCGTTAACAATTCTATTTGCAAACGTGAAATGATTTAGTATAAATAAACCACGAGAAATCCATACCGATTAAAAATATCAATTTCCATGCTCTTCGGCGAAATGATAACGTTTTTCGAAGCACGAATTAAGGAGTATATCAGAAACATGACCTAAATTGGAACCTAATATTAACGCGTGAACGGAGTAACTCAACTTTGAGTGAACCGCTGCTACTTTAAACTCACATTTTATTGTAAGTCACTATTTTTATTTTTATTTTCGCGTCTGCTGCTAAAGTCATATTCCTGCTTGAAGTATTTACCCAAACACAATAGACAAACTATTAAACTAAAATAAATATTCTTCATCTAATACTTGACTCAACATTTCGGCTTAATCTAAAGCATTAATCTAATATTAAACTTCGCGATATGGGAAAGTTTTAAACTAAATATTACTTTAATAGGTCGTTATCAACGAAGCCTTCCCGCTTTAAGGATGTGTTGCTTCCTTGTCATCTCAATCTTAAATAGGTTATTAAGTAATCCATCATACTCCATGGGGAACGGAAATTTATGTTTAAATAAGACGTTTGTCTTCAGGCAAACCGATAAAACAACAACGGGGAAGAATTTCGCGTGTTCGTATTAAACTCGACGACCTTGAGGACTAAAACGGTTCAAATCGTCTGTAAAATAAAGCTTAAGTAATCTGTGTTTATCGTCATTAGATTTTCTGCTATGATATCAACAGTCAACTTCATAAAAAACTGTCGGCAACCCAGACTACCCGGTAATCTCTATAGGAAATTAACTAGAAAAATTCGTCACTTGTACGTATTATCTGCTCTTAATTGACTGACGTTGATATGAATTAATTTATAATAAGGCTATCTCAATTCTTCACCGCTTTTTATATCTGAATATACTAATACTAATAATAGGTAAATTAAGCATGAACCCTTATTTTATTATAGTAACAAATCAAAAGCATACTTTTAAAGCGCATAATGAAAGAGAAAATTGAATCTCTAAGCGTAATGGAGGATTCATTATGGATGAGGAGACGATACAATATGAAAGGCGATTTTTTCGATTTATCATGGAAAATTCGTCGTATTTTTCGCTGAATAATATCGGCTATCAATTCTCTTCGATGCACGAAACCTTTGTTTTCAGTGAAACTGATTACCGCTACGGGGGGCACTAGAAGATTTATCTATTGCTTATAGAACAAAGGAGCCATGATTCATTCAAAGCGGCTATTTTCCGACATATTTTGTATTGCATGTATTAGATATGCATATTTTATATTCTACTTTATAAAGTGCTAACTGATCTCGAAAAACACTAAATCATTCATATCAATTGATGCTACCTTAAAGACTAAGTGAAGAGTAGTGGCTCTGTGCATGTATGAATCATACTAAATGAAATACTTTGTATTCCATGCAAAATTTTATCCAAAAGGACTTCCTATAAAAGCATAACAAAGCGCTTTCGGCCTAAGCCATCATCAGTGTTACCTGAAAAGTAAGTAGAAGAACCACCCATTAGCAGAAGAAAGTGGCTGCTGTGAGATCTTTAAGAAGAAAATGATAAAAATGACAATGTTATATCAAGATTCTGAGAGTGTTTAAAACTTGAAAGGCATTAAATAGGTGTGTAATTTAAGAATGGTGTTTTTTGCCATTTTTTGTGTGACCTATATTTTTTTTTAAGAGACAAGGGAAAATGGTAGAGGTTCTTACATTTACTTGTCATTGGACCTGAAGAGCATATCGACGAAGAGTAAACAAACAACACTAACAAACAACGGTCAAATCACAATTAAAAAGTCAAAGGTCACATTTTAAAAAGTAACATAATTAAAAGGACAATGCCCAAACCATGCTTTTCGTGGAACGACAAAATGTGTCGTTGAAGTTGACAGTCATGCCAAGCAGACTCTGAAGCCGCAGGAAGTGAACCACAAAAAAATTTAGCGGTAAATTTAAATCTTGAAATTAAATGTTAAATTAATACAGACAGTTATTCTGAATACAAATGAAGTAACTAACATTACAAAGTAAGTCTGGAGAACAGACTGGCTGACACTAAGCTAGATGAGGCCAAAATATATGATCAATGTTATATAAAATAATTCTAGAGCATAAACGATGACATCAGCTCGACCCAATCAACGAAACTGCCCCCCCCCCCCCTCGTCTGGGTGCTATAATTTTTATTTGAAAATAAACATTTGTTAGGGTATTTATAATCAGTGCAGTAGATATGGGCAAGACTGACCGCACCCAAAATGAGCTGTGAATAGTTAAAATAAATCAAGTAATCTTGGTGGATAGCTATTACAGAAAATTAAAGAAAGAACAAACTCAGCAAGTAAGAATTATGCAAGTGAACACAAAAGAACTTTAGTTAAGAAGTCTCCTGTGCAGAGGAATGTATGATCTATTTAGGTTAACCTGAGTATTCAGGCAATGGTTGTTCTGAATTAGCTCGCTGTTGATCTCGATATTCTCCAAAAAGTCAAGTCTGTTGAAATATTGTGATGAAATACTATGTAAGATTGATGAGTTGGAATGAGGGCTAAAACTATGATTATAATTGCGTAAATGTTCTCCAAAAGAAGAGTTCTTCCTATTTAAATCTTCACTGATACGGACTATTAATGGCCTGCAAGTTCTGCCAATGTAGGTGCTCGGACACGAATTGCATGACAATTTATAGATTCCACTCTTCGAGAGGGTATCTATTTTACCTTTCGTATTATTTAGAAATATTTGTAATTGATTCTTATTTTTGAAAGAGAAAAGAATTATTGACAACTTGGCGAATTGTTTTAGAAATCTTTTCATTAATTTGAATGTTAGAAAAAGGGATCGAGAAGTCTTTTTAAGATGTATTGTCCAACAAGCCGTGAGAGAGTTCCCTTCGCAATTTCTTGAGTTTTAGTTATCAGATTATCAACAAGACTGGGGTCAAATTGGTTGTTGAAGGCGATCTGTCTGATTATGTTCACTTCATTGTTGTATTCTCTATTCTCTAACCTTTGTTTGTCTCAAGATTTTTTTCAATTTAATGATAAATATTATAAACAACCAGATGGCCTAGCAATGGGCAGCTGTCTTTCACCTTTTTTGGCAGATGTCTTTATGACTAACTTAGAGAATGTACACATAGTTACTCCTGACAATAGTGAAATCCTTCATTGGTTCCGTTATGTGGATGATTGTCTTTGTTTTCTGAACTGTGAAGTTCAAGGAGCCAATGCTCTTTTGGATAAGTTAAATGTCATTCATCCAAACATCAATTTTACGATTGAACTCGAGTCTAATAAAAAACTCAATTTTCTGGACATTACTGTTCGTAGAAGTTTGGATGGCCTTGATTAGGCTATTTACAGGAAGCCTACTCAGACTGACCATACTATTTCTTATCTATCCCACCATCCGTGGCAGCACAAAATGGCAACTTTTCATTGCTACGTCAACAGGCTACTCAATGTACCTCTGTCTAATAGAGAATACAACAATGAAGTGAACATAATTAAACAGATCGCCTTCAACAACCAATTTGACCCCAGTCTTGTTGATAATCTGATAACTAAAACTAAACTCAAGAAATTGCGAAGGGAACTCTCTCACGGCTTGTTGGACAATACATCTAAAAAATACTTCTCGATCTCTTTTTTTTAATGTTCAAACTAATGAAAAGATTTCTAAAGCAATTCGCCAAATTGTCAATAATTCTCTTTCAAAAATAAGAATCAATTACAAACATTTCTAAATAATTCGAAAGACAAAATAGGTACCCTCTCGAAAAGTGGAATCTATAAATTGTCATGCAATTCGTGTGAGAGCACCTACATTGGCAGAACTTGCAGGCCATTAAGAGTCCGCATCAGTGAACATTTAAACAGGAATAACTCTTCTTTTTGAGAACATTGAAGCAATTATAACCATAGTTTTAGCCCTCATTCCAACTCAAACATCTTACATAGTATTTCATCAAAAAATTTCAACAGGCTGGACTTTTTGGAGGATATCGAGATCAACAGCGAGCTGTTTCAGAACAACCATTGCCTGAATACTAAGGTTAATCTAAATAGATCATACATTCCTCTGCACAGTAGACTTCTTAACTAAAGTTTTTTTGTGTTCACTTGCATAATTCTTACTTGCTGAGTTTGTTCTTTCTTTAATTTTCTGTAATAGCTATCCACCAAGAGTACTTGATTTATTTTATCTCTTTACAGCTCATTTTGGGTGGGGTCAGTCTTGCCCATATCTACTTCACTGATTATAAATACCCTAACAAATTTTTACTTTCAAATAAAAATTATGGCACCCAAACAAAGGGGGGGGGGGG
>MU194360.1:801-12058 GCA_016904865.1 Pissodes strobi
CTTATATTTTCTGAGATGCTATCTATAAATGATTACAATTTTGTCCGACAGATCGAGTTTTAGTTGAATAAATCTATCAACTTTTCTGATATTGTTATTAACCCATTATGATCCATGAGGCCGTTAACAAGCCACAATTTATTTTTATTCAAACCTGTTTTCTATTGATATTTGGCAGTATCAAAACAGTCGTCTAGTACATGTTTTTAGAGACTTAAGATCATTTTAGGATTATTATTATTTTGTAGTTGGTTTTTTATATGCAATGGAGTCAATTCGTGACTGGTAAGTACTTTTATTGTCAGTATTACATATGACATTTAGGAAAGCTTAGCTAGTAAATATGCATGAGTATTAAGGTTAGGCATTGGCATTGTTTAGTGGCATTTGCGGGGTTGTCAAGTTGTATGGGACCAAATATGATTGGGTCGTTAAAGAGCCCTTGGGCTTTAGACTTATATAAATATGCTTGTGTGTGTTTTAGGAACGGTGCCCAGAAGGCACGGGAGACGTCGAGGGTAATGTAATCATCCCAACCATTTATGCCTACACTAAACGTGGACGTGCAGTTTTTTCGGCATTAATAGTGCTATCTCTAACGCGACGGCGACCACCGTCTTGCATAACAGCACTGCGCCTAAAGCAGAACCATTTCGCGAAAGAAGTCAGTGAATATCTGAAACCATAAAATGGAAAGCTGGCGAAGATTTTCCAAAGAGTGCGAAAAAAATCAAGTTTCTCAATTTGTTGAAAATATTCGGTTCCAGCCACCCTTTGCGTTTTTTAAGCAATCAAGACTGGTAAATAAAAGCCCACCTTTAACTGAGCTTTCACCAGCGCTTCCAAATAATAACAGTAGTCATGTCGGATCTACAAAACCAGTTAGTCCTTTCGCTACAATTTATCCAGCAGCACAGAAGAGATAGGGAATGCAGCAGTAGATAAGGGAAAACGCAAAGGGAAAAGAAACATTCGTAAATATTAACCTCGACGCCCATGAAAATCTTGCTGGAAGATTTAACAAGAAGAAGGTCCTTAAACACCAAAGCAAAACAAGAAAATAGAAATAAAAAAAGAAGAGAAAGAAAACAAACCAAGTTGCCTCCAGTTCTTCGTCAGATTATTCTGCAAAAGAAGAACCGCCAAATATCTATGATCACAGTGATAACCCGAAAAAAATTTTTGAAGGGGAACAAAATAAGGCGACGGACAGTTGCATCATACGGCCAGAATTTGGGAAAAACAACGAGTTGTGGTTCCATTGTGTAAACTGTGCTTTATGGGCACATGCACTTTGTAGGGGTGCTGATGGCCCTGAACATTACGTTACGTGGTTTTTGTTAATATTACCCTTTCTTTTTAGTCGTATGGTATCACTTTTTAATTTGTACAACTGTACGGAATTACACGCAGTCGTCGTCTAATACCGTACTCGGTACCTTTAAAAAAATTATGAACATATCTAAGGGTTGCATAGAAGTTTTGTTATTGTGTAATGTATTAGTAGGATCGACATCGATATCGATATACTACATATAAATCCATCAATGAGATTTTCTTAATCAGTGATTTACATGATAAGTTTACCTTTGCTTGAGTGTACGGCAATAGCCTCCGCTCCCTTAAACCTTACTTGGTCTATGGTATTACTGGTTGAAAAATAGAATCAAGCGGAACCAAAGGAACCAAAAATAGATCACTTATTACCACATCCAAGACATAATTCATACTATTTGGCAGGATTATAATGGCTCATGAGAACAATTCAAATTTCAATTATAGTATTAATTGATTGCAAAACGTAGGGATCATAATAGACAGGGATTTGAGATTTGATAATTATGTGATAAATCTTATGAATAAATCTTTTCAATTTAAAATAGGGGCTTGCGTATTTTTGATATAAACCCTAACCCATAATAGCTGATTACTTTAAATAACCAGGCTGACGTTCAACATTAGCAACGCCCACATTAATTTGCATATTTTTTTTTACCTGATCCGTGCCCTCGTATCCTCGACATATAGACAATTTCATGATACCCACCTCAGCTTACATATTTAAGCGGTCATCTACTTACAGCGGTCGTTTTAAGTCCAGTGGCCATTAGCGTCGAGATGCATTTATTCGAGCGTAAAATAAAACGATAGGCTGATTACAGATTAAATCCCAAAAAGGTTTTTGAAGCAGTGGTGTAGCAAAGTGATGCAGTACTAGTAACCCCAGAGGTCCAGAGCCCAGGGAGCCTTTTACTAATCTTCAAGCTCCTCCCATGCAAATCAGACTAAATTATGTTAAAGAAATTGTAAATTGAGAAAATACTTTAGTGCATACTCAATACATACTTGAATTCCACCATTTTGAATGTTTTCGGAAAAAAATTTAATCTTACGATGCATGCGTTACTTTTTCCTTTAAGATTGTGTGGAAATACAAATCCTTTTCTATATATTCCAAGACCTGCAGACATTTTTTGGAAATAAAATAGGCATTGGATCTTGCTGCTGGCTATTCAGAAGTCATCTTAAAAAATTAATACGACAAGATGGTCTGGCCGCATCAATACGACCGACATGTACAGTTACACTTCTTTTTTTCGATATTATCAAAATTTTTCTCTCCATTAAAGGCGAATGTGCTGAAAGGGAAATTATAACAACAAAAATGCTTAAATTTAAGTTTGTGTTGCAATGTTATGTATGAATTGAACAACATCAATTATGTTTTGAACGATATCAATCATATAAGTTGGAGTTTGGACCTTTCGGCTGAATGCAATACAAAAGAGTTTTATTCACAATATCGAAACGCGCGTTGAATGCAAATTCGAAAAAAATTCTGCTTCGAAATTGTGGATAAAACTCTGTTATAAATACTAATCACATACCGAACGATATCAATTTTGTATACAAAATTGAATAAAAGGGTGATATCGATTAGGACGAGGTAAGTAGAACTTTAAAAGTAGCTATTATCTATGAAAATTTCAGAAATACCCCCGAATCATTCAAATACAAGGCCAGTGAAACTACTGACGGGTATTACATGAATCTCATCCCGAATGCATAGTTTAAGCTTGGATAGTTCTGGATGGAACGGCTTCAAATATCTTAGTCTTTGGGTAACCCTATAAAAAATAGCATGCCATTGAATCGGGTGAGCGAGGGGGACAAAGGATATCCATGTTTGAGAAATGTCCTTGCACTTCACGTAGTTATATGAAGTGCTCTCTGAATCCGGCTTCCAAAGCATTGTAGCATAATATGGCGATCGTCAAAATCCGTCTTTTTCTGAGAGGGAACGAACTTCGTCTTCAGGTCGTTTTTTCGTACCTTTATATTGTTCTACGTTATCTCGTAAACTTCGTCAGAAATTAGATAAAGTTTATAACAATTCAAGAGAATGATGAGCAAAATGAAAAATACGACATATTGTTTGGGGTAGGCCTATAAAGCACTACTTTGCTCTAAAGCCTGTAGCTCACAAGCAAAGCAAGATAGAGGGAAATACCAAAAGATGAAACGATAAGGAAAAATTCATTTCACGTCCCAATGGTTGTTGTGAAAAAAATGTTGGTCATAAAATCCATAGGGCGCGGCGTTTTAAATTTAATTTTAGCTTAGGTAAAATATGTATAGACATTACATTATCCATACATACGGTATATTGTGAAAAAAGGCATACACCTACGAATTAAATATCACCCTGTCCTCAGTTTGAACTTGAACTTGACAAATGTTATATAAACATTCACAGTTAATTATAAACAACTTGAGCGGTCGACGGGAGCGATTTTAATCCTTAATGTTGCAGTCATCAGCATTTTGTAACATATAAATACGTATGCAAACGCCAAATTCGTCAGGCTTACGGGTCTCTCAACTTAATCTAGGTGGGTACAGCACATAGGTGCGTACACTTCTAGGTGTTCTATCCCACTACCCCCATATCTGTAAACACCTGTGCACAGGCACAGGGTGATCAGGTTCTTACCTAACCTGGATGGACGTATGCACAGGTATACGACACCCGGGGGATTCTAAAAAGTAGAGAGAGTCAAATCTACGAGTGAAGTATCAAAATCTCCAGTAAAGGGCTTTATGCGGATTTTTAAATATAGTGCAAGTGCCTTAGAAATCTGTGATAAACTTAAATCAGAAAGACTTACCTTATAAATATCAAAACGAATACATACATAAAATACAACCCCGCTCACATAAACTTTATTAATAAATTAGTGATGTCGCTTTCTAGAAAAACTTTGAACTAAGCCTCCCTCATGCATTTAATATTAATTAGGTAGTAGTGCCCCCCTTAATTCATCGACGTCACAGCAGACAGTGCCGCCATCTTCATAAACTTTATTAATAAAACAGTTCCCTCGAGAACTAGAAAGACTTTAAAATACGCCTGCCTCTCGCAGGCCAATCGATTTAGTGTTAATTGGGCCTAGTACCACCATCTTAATGCATCAACGTCACAAAAACAGTAATAAATTAAATTAAACAATAAAATCATTAAGTAATTAAACCACTAATAAATGCAGGCGAGGTCAGTTTAGCTATTGCATAAAATATGTACATATAATAAACACACGTTTCGAATCACGCGCCGAAGTACGGTCAAATCCCGCCACTACGGGTGGTCTGCGTCGCGGAAGACTGAGGCTGGCTAGGGGTCTATGTTCATACCTGCAACAAAGAAAGAAAGAAGTTAGCTACGTTGTGGGACCTGCTATTTTGGCGAAGGTATCAACAATAAGTCCATACCGAAAAAGCATATATATTTAAGTATATGGACCAAATATCAAAATGGAGCAATACAATAGATTTGTGTAGAAGAAGCTAAAGGATACCATGGAGCAGGAAGCAGGAGAAGCAAGTGAAGAGGACGAGGATAGGCAAAATATAATTATATGGAACGAGTAATCAAGTAAAATGAGAAACTAAGCACAAACACAAAAACTAGGAGAGACCCGTAGCCTCATTGTAAATAGTGTAATATAAAAATCAAGTGATCATAGGAAATTATATATACAAGGCACTTAGAAGGTTAAATTATAAATAAGGAAAATATATAGTGAAACATAAATAAGCATAATATTATCTCGAGTGTTAATAAGACAAGTATGTAGATAAAAACACTTAGGAAGTTAATAAATTATATAGAAAAATAAACATAGTATAGAACATAGGATTTATGAAGACAAATGAAGCTGGAATAAGTCGTGTTAAGTGAATATTATTGAGAGACTAATCCAAACTATGTATGCAAAATAAATAAGTGAACAAATATGAAGATATGTATAGTAAAGCAAAACTAAATGGATCAGTTGCATGATTATCGTTATGAGAAAAGCAGGAAAAACTGAGTTGCCATTGAAACTGTGACTCAAGGGTATATACAGAAATAATATATGTGTATACGAGGAAGTCTTATAAAGTGAAGTGTAACAAAAATGATATATGGATGAAATAGCAGTGGAAAGCGAATTAGATAATCTAAAAATAACAAACCTTAGAGTCTATTACAGATAAAATCTTGCAAGTCAAATTAATAAGTATCTAATATTGTCAAAATCTTGTGCCTAATGTCTTATTCCGGGTCAATGTGTGCAGGCTACAGTAGCACAAATCGACCAGAAAGAGGCACATTTGTCAGTATAATAATTATACTGGCAAATGTGATAATTATTATCACCACATACTCAATATTCACGATACTTATATTTGATTGTATTGTTTAGCTCATCTAATGCAACACACGGAAAACCAAGAACATCAAGTCGACGCAATTTTGACACATCCACAAGGAAGCTTGTACGGCGATAGCCAGCTTCACAGGTAAAGAAATGTAACTGAGTCAATAAACTGCTATAATACTGTTAGAAAATATTATATACATAGACGGGACCGTCTCTATACTATATAGTTTTGATAAATTTCTGGATAATGGATATAAAATTAAGAAATAATATAAAGACAGGACCGTCGTTCGAGTTTTATTCTAGCAAGAAATAAGTTTAACATACCGTAACATTGTTAATATAGGATAGACAATTTATTTTAAGACAGAGCCTCAATAAGTTAATTTATAACGCCATGGAAAATCCAATATCTTTATAAACAAAGCCCTGTTAATCAACTATTCCGAAAACTAACCCATATAAAGACAATGAATTAATGGCAACTCTGATGGGATGGACGCATCTTAACGGAGGAGATATCATATAAAAAGCAATTTATTGAAAAAAAGGCATAGACATAAAACTCTAAGATTAAAAGTAGATGTCATTATAAGCCGGTATAAGGAAGGAAAGCGATGCTCTCAAAACGGATAGACTTGCACTTGTTATATTATAAGGAATAATAGGTCAGCAAGCTTAAAGAAATCAAATCGGGAGAGCTTTTGTTTATCATATATAATAAGTAATAAATTAAAGACAGAACCGTATTTAAATAATACGTTTGTCACGTAGTTGCTTTATTAACACAATGAATACTAAGACGTAAAACGTTGTTTGCCATAGAAGCACATACATTTTGGAAATAATACATTTCTAGTAAAAAGCCGGGTATAAGAAATTATGATTTTGTTAATAAGACAACTAAACGTCACATATAAGAAAATATAGGATAGGTTTATAAAATTGTTAATAGAACTTCTAAAACAATTTTTCTTTTGTTACATGTATAACTAGCAGTCGAAGAACGCACTATAGTCTCCACTAACAAAGAGTGAGTCAAACCACACGAGAACGTACGACTGCATGGAAGACTACAAAATGAAGTGCAAATGGGTGGATCTAAGCTAGAACAAGTCCACTGACGAAATATATAATAAATTATAGTAAAATGTTGTGCAATGCGTTGTGTCTTCTCGAATTGAGGCCTTTTTTCTCTCTTCTAAAGCAAAAAAGTCAGGTTAAAACGTGTACCATTTAATTTTTCAAGAAGGTATTATAAGTAAATGCTACTTGTTTTTTTTAGAATTCAAGCAATATAGAATTACGATTAGTTTTCATACATTATGCTTTGAATGTATTCAATTAACTATCTGGAAAAATGACACTTAACTCTTAAATGTATTTGTTACATGTTTACTTTTATTTGTATTTATTTAGATCATAAGTTATTTCATAACTTAAGCAAACATTAAGTTATTAAGCCACGAAGTATCAGACAGTCTTTAACTTTCTTTTTACGAGATGTTGATAAGAACTATTAACCTTTCTTCGTGGTTGGATTTGTTATAGTAATAAAACGTACTTTTAATATATTAATTCAAGCTACTGATTCACTTCATACTATCTTATTAATTTAATATTGCCTTAATTTCTCAATAAAGAATGTTCTCTTTAAAATTAATGCTCATCTTTAGTCATTATGTTTCATGCAGGTTAATATTTAAATATGACGTCATTCCTGATTGTGGTTACGATGCTGACTCGAGCAATCGAACCCGAGTGACACTAATGTTCATTCTGTATTGCACTGTGCATGAGAAAGCAGCTTTTGCCGCTCGGTGTCAATGAGCTGACAATTGACATCGAATACGAGGTCAAGCGGTCAAGTTCAAGTAGCCTTTGTCTCCATGGTGGTCGAAGAGTCTGGTTGATCTGATTTTATAGTTTTGAATCGAACCATCATGAGTCCATTAGGCCATAAGATTTTTAAAATCTTGTGCCATTAGGCCTGAGAAGGGCTTGGCTTATTATATTTTTGTCTAATCCTTGAAGATGCCTTTTAATTTTTATGGTTAATCCATCACCACCTAGTTGGCTTGTGCTTTATAAAAAACAGAACATTTCAACAATCTTAAATAAAGTGGTTAAAGACTTCATGTTTGTTTCAGGTTTTATTATGGGATATTGATATTAGAGAATATTAGATAATTTTGATTTGGGAATGGCATAGAGATGCTATGGTTTTCAATTGGGATTTACAGTCTATAGGTAAATCTTAAACTTACATGCTTCATGGACAGGGTAGAGTAGAAGATTCAGTTTGTTCCGGAAATTCACATGATTAGAGAAGGGAACAATAAGCCACCAAAACCTCAGAGCGGGAAGCACTTATCCAGCTGACAGGAGTAACTCAAGGCCAGTTCTTTCCTTTTATTATATAAAAGATCAGTGTCTACCTAGTATCAAATTTTGTACTTTATCACTAACTTATTCATATTCTTTTTACCTTTAATTGTTCGGCTCACTTGCTAGATATACACATTTAATGCCTTTTACGGATAAACCTATTTAATAACGCTGGAAACAAAGATTCATGAGTCTTTTTCCTCTAGGTATATAATTTACTTTAAATAAAACATCCAAGAGGTAAGCGTTACCAAGGTAAGCTCCTTCATAACATTATTTTGTTTAAACTGTAGAAATGGATTATATCTTCATATTTTAATTATGTGTTATTCCCAACGAAGAGGGTAGATATTCTTAGAAATAAAGAATACTTGTTTTGTTTATGTTTGAATTGTTTATTGCTTGACTGTTTTCCCCATTTCGTTCTTGAAAATACAATTAATATCTATTAAAGACAATCTAGGTTTTGTGATTTACTAGACTAGGAACTTGCAGTAACTCTTCCAAATTACGTGGCGTCCAATTTAAGTGCACAAAGGCCACATGCCAAGAACCCCGGCCTCCGCATTAAGAGCTAATCGTTCGCAATCTTTAGTGGCAAAATAACGCCACAAACGTTGGGGACCAACGTTATCAGGGAGGGGAAATGTGTGCACTACTAAAAGGCATAAATCTACTAATTAAACATCACCCTGTCCTAACTTTAAACTTTAACTTGACAACTGTTAAATAAACATTTACAGTTAATTATAAACATCTTGAGCGGTGGATGGGAGCGATTTTAATCCTCAATGATGCAGCCATCAGCATTTTGTAGCATATAAATACGCAGGCAAACGCCAAATTCATCAGGCTTGCGGGTCTCTCAACTACGCTCAATCTAGCTGGGTACAGCACATAGGTGCGTACACTTCTAGTTGTTCTATCCCACAACCCCCATATCTGTGAACACCTGTGCACAGGTACAGGGTGATCAGGTCCTTACCTAACCTAGATGAACGTATGCACCCGTATACGATAACCGGGGCATTCTAAAAGTAGGGAGAGTTGAATCTACTAGTGAAGTATCAAAATTTCCAGTAAAGGATTTTTTGGGGATTTTTAAAATAAGTGCAGGTGCCTTAGATATCCGTGATAAACTTAAATCAGAAAGACTTACTTTATAACTATCAAAACGAATACATAAATAAAAGACAACCCCGCTCACATAAACTTTATTAATAAAAGAGTGACGTCGCTTTCTAGAAAAACTTTGAACTAAGCCTCCCTCGAGAAGACATGCATTTAATATTAATTGGGTATAGTGTAAACTCTTAACTCGTCTATAAACTCAAACACGCCTTTATTAATATACAGTCCAACCGTTGTTAAGATTGTTTGTAAATAAACTTGTTATTGTTTTTATCAATGTGTCTCCGGTGCGTCACTTTTTGTGAACGTCCGTGTATAATATGTTTGTTATTTATACGAATTAATTTCTATAAGATGTTATGTAACAACCAATAATGGCGTCACTTTTTGTGCACGTTAGTGTATAATGCTTCGTTATACTACTTGCTAATATGTTTATGCGAATTAATTTTTATAAGATATTATGTGTCAATCAATAATTTCTTAGGTATCTTATTTGTCGCCACGGTAATTTTGACTTTGTCACTCAAAAATCTACTTTGCAAATTAACAATTAAATATTAATAGATATTGTTGGAAACAGCTTACTGAATTCTGGAAAGTAGATGGCAAGCCGTTTTACTTCTTATTCAATTTGACAATCATAATATCAATATGTTTGGACTTTTATGGTAATTTAAATATTTTGTACGGTAAGATGTTATTATTTTTATTATTTAATAATTACTTTTTAAACAAAGAAAATAAATAATTTAGGAATAAAATGAAGAAGATAAGCAACCTCTCTAATAAATTGATCTAACCAAAAATTTGAACATATTGAATAGATTAAGTAAACTATAAATAGATAATAGTATATTATTTTATATGGAGGAAAAGTGATACTTTTCATGGCGCGCTCGTGTTTAACAGCCGAACGGAGTGAGGCTGGTAATAGAGAGTAAGTCATGAAAAGTAACTTTTCCTCCAAATAAAATATGCTGTTTTTTCTTCAAATGTCGACAAATTAATGCAAAAACATCTCTTTTTAATAGTAATAATATCTAATTATTATTAAAGATAAGTGGGTTCGCAAGGCGGCTTAGACCGGTGTCGTGAATACGCACAGGTTGTTGCTATAGTAATGTAACATAAAGCTGTCAGTTGACATTGTCAACAATAATTATTTTTATGTTACTGAAATCATTTCCTTACTATTCAAGCTACCAGAGCTTTTCCTTGTATAAAAAATAACACTTTTTCATGTAAAAAATAAACTAATTTTGTTAGATATAATTTTAACCATTTTATAATTAGGCGGCATAAACAATTAATTTTAATTCATTATGAATTAACTTTATAATTAATGGCTTTAATTAGCGGACTATATTAACATAAATAGGTGGGATTTTATGCATAGGGTGTTAATTGAAACTTGTATTATATTTTAAGGTATTACGTACTTTAATAATTTAATAAATCTAGTAGTATAATAAAATTTGGTATTATTTGCTCTCAGTTTATAAGTTTGGTTGAATGTTAAGTAATTGGTTTTATCTTCATAATTATAATTAGCGTTATATAAGTATTATTATAAAAAGTGATAAGTTTAGTGAACGGATTAATTCTTAAAGTGGTAAGTAGTAAAACTAATTAATTTAGAAGTACTTACCTACTAGGCATAAATATAATAATAATATTCAAGCAGATTAAGGAATTATAATAATCACTAATTCATACAATTTTACAATAAAATTATTTTTGTAGTTAATGTAGGTAAAGTACAAACAAAATAAATAATTGTCACTGTTACCTGGTGAAAAGAAGCAGATATTGCAAACACAGAAAATTATAAGGGCGGTATCAAAAATATTTTTTTCGAAATATAAACGCGTTTTTAAAATTTACCATATTCCTATGGTCAGTTGGCCCAGGAATGTTTATTTTTCAGATATTCCCAGGAATGTCTAGAAATATTATTATTATTATTATTATTATTATTATTACTATTATTATTATTATTATTATTATTATTATTATTATTATTATTATTA
>MU194361.1:5243-19444 GCA_016904865.1 Pissodes strobi
ATTACGAACTAGCATGGAATTTTAAAAACCGTGTTGGGTTCTAGGGATCTGCCACCAGCATGAGACTTGTCAGATCCTCAATTTGCCTCTTCCCTCCGAGAAGTACCTTGGTAAAGTAGCCACTGATTTATGTGAGTCAAAAGACCTTCAATCATTTATCAACTAGTCTGGATTTTTAAAAACCGTGTTGGGCCCAGGGACCTGCCCCCAGTATGAGACTTGTCAGACCCTCAATCTGCCTCTTCTCTCCGACAAGTATCTTAGTGAAGAAGTCGCTGATTTATGTGGGTCAAAAAACTTCCAATCAATTACCAACGAGTCTGGATTTTTGAAAACCGTGTGGGCGCCTGAGACTCAGGCACTCACAATCTATCTCTTCTCTCCGAGAAGTTCTTTGAGAAGGAAGTCACTGATTTTTTATAGACTTTAAATCATGTACCAACTAGTTTAAGAACGGTTAATTCCCCGAACACTTTTCGTCGCTAACTTAAAAAAAATCTTCTGAGTGATGTATATTATGGTATGGAGGAATTCTATCTGGATGTCCTTAAAAATGTTGATTTTAGTGATATTGTATTATATTTTTTTGTGTTGGGTATAATTTAAAAAATTATGTTTGGTTCGTACAATTTGTAGTTTAATTTTTATTTTAAATTTATTTAGTTTATCCTTGATAACTGGTTTATTGGATATTTTATTGCCTTATCTGATTTACATGCCATCTAATGTCTGTGTTTTGGGGCTATTGAGTTAATATTTAGTTTTGGTTTTAATTTTAACTACTTGCAAATATTTATTTTCTGTTTTTGTTTCATCTTAAATATATTGTAAGGGTATTAACCTCTTTAGATCATATATATGCTTATTTAACAAAATTTATGGCTTTTGAATTTTAATGTGAATATTAAAATCACCACCGATCAGAAAGTAATAATTAGGCCTGCTCAAGTGATACAACGCATTACTAAGCAATAAAAAAATGCGAAACTGCCAACTGATATACAGCAATTAAACACTTAATTCTATCCTCAACATAAAACTGAGCTACGTCGCAGTAGAAAATAAACCTGTTAAACATCACATTCTTTAAAATAGCAACACACAACAAACATTAAATTAATATTCCCATATTGGATATTATTGTGACACATATAGCAAACAAGTAGCTATAAAATTATATACTTATTAAAGCTGATAGGGCTTTTAATATTAACTTATCTCTCGTATGACATATTTACCTAGTTGGAGCATCTCCTCTGACGATCGCCTCTAGTTTAAGCGCTTGGCCAATCCGAACAAATTCGATTTGTCGTGAATCTTCTTTGAGCCTCGAATGCCGTGGGGTTTCCGCTAGTACGTCGGAAAAGGCACGTCGATTCAACATAGTCTGAAAATAAATTAATTTTCCGATGCAGTCTTATAAAAGCGCATCCATAATTTGATTGATTCTTAAATTAATATAGATAGGTACCCAATTCATCTTATACCGTGACTGGCAAAAATCGAAAACTTTTCTAATATCGATATCTCAGAATCATGGCAAAAGTTGATGCTTGTCGAAAAACTACTGCAAGGACCGCAACATTTAAGGTGTAAGATAGCGCAAAAACTATGAAAATGTGACATCACAATATTAAAATTATTCGAACGAAGGATTTTTGTGACAGAGCTTAAAAATGTGAGCAGAAAAGCTTCTTAAAGTTTTTTCACTACAGTTTTAGTAAAATTGCCAAAAACTGCATTTTTAGGGCAATAAAAACTTTAAAAAGCTTTTAAGCTCATAAATTCTGCTGTCTCAAAAATGCTGATTTCGAATATTTTTAATATTTCTTTGTCACATTTTCATAAATTTAAAGCTTTCTGTATGTGATACCTTAAATTTGTAACTTTTTGTCGTAGTTTTTTGCCAAGCATGAACTTTTCGACAAGATTAAAACTTTCTGAAAAGTCAATAATAAAAAGGTTTTCCACATGATTCCAACTTTCTACCTGCCACTGTAAGAGTTGGCATGGCCAGTGCCATATGGCGAGGGTTGTAATATTATCTATCCAGCTTTGAACGTATGGTTCATAGCTGCTGAAAATACTAAGAATTACGCATTTATCTCGAAATTGAAAAAGTTAAGATAAAATCTTTATTAACATTTGAACGTATGTGGAATTGAAAATGTAGAACTCTTCTGCTACTGTCGGGCATATTTCGC
Source organism: Pissodes strobi (assembly GCA_016904865.1). Classification (NCBI taxonomy): domain Eukaryota; kingdom Metazoa; phylum Arthropoda; class Insecta; order Coleoptera; family Curculionidae; genus Pissodes; species Pissodes strobi. The sequence goes on from MU194361.1 coordinate 7,448, forward strand.
GAATCATTATTTTATGTGTTCAATTTTTTCTGTATACTTTTCACGAAAAGAATAAAACAGTCCAAAACAATTTTTTTCTACTACAGTGTGTAAAATACGCACTCTCTAAGATTCGTAAATCATACCTTCTTAATGGAGTGCCTAAAATAAATTACTTTGCGCATTAATGCGTAGAGGAAAGTTGACATATTTTTTGAGATTTTTCGATAGTAGGAAAAATTTTGTATGCTACTCACGTGTAAAGTACCTATTTTTATCATGGAATTGTCCTGTGTAGGAAATATGAAAATTATAGCGGACTGTATATTAGGTTGAATAGAAGAAAAAATGACAAAAAATACACGAAAAGCACAAATCGCTTACCTGGCCAATTTATCGAGATGAGGACTACTCAATTCACCCTACTAATTAGGATCATCGTTTCCGCGCAACTTGAGATTGCAATTTGTCACTTCGAGAATATATATATTAAAAAAACGGCATGAAAATTCGACCAATTCACCGGCGACCCGAGTCCTAAATTAATTTAATACCACTTCAACAGAAACTAATTTGTCACCAAATTTAATATTACAATAAAAAAAAACATATATAAAATGATTCCAAAACAGTCCCATTCATAAAAAAGGGCCTCTTTACACACTTGTTGCATACATAACTATTATTCGGTTAATTCAAAACAAAACATTATTTGAATAGGGTTATTAAACAATCACATACAAATTGAATATGAACAAACACTATTTTGATGTTCTAAACACATAAACCTAATCGGCCAGAAAATTGCCTGAGACGGTTTTTCATCCTGTAACAATAGTAGAATCGTTCTTTGTCCAGATATTTAGAATATCTTCTGACGGAGAATCGTCCCAAGGAATCTGAGATTTCCATAAACGCTGCAAAAGACGTTTTGCAAGTAAAAGACAAGGAGAAATAAAACCAAGAGGGTCAAAAATTCTACTAATTTCCGACAAAATGTTTCGTTTAGTACAGGGACGTTCAATCGGCACATAAATATAAGAAAAAACACCGGAACTAGGATCCCACTTCAAGCCCAAAACCTTAATAAAAGAAGGTTCATCCTTGTCAAAATTGCAGGATTCTTGGACCTCAGGAGTAGAAAAAGGAGACAAAAGTGCTGGGTGGTTGCTTGCCCATTTACTGAGCTCGAAGCCTGCACTCTTCATAACTTGGATAAGCTCCGATTGAAGTGACAAAGCTTATTCCAAGTCATAACTGCCCAGTAATCCATCGTCTATATAAAATTGACGACGAATAAATTGTGCTGCTCTAGGAAAAGAGATTTCTACCTGTTCAGCAAGTTCTTGTAAAGTTCGTAATACCAAGAATGACGAACACAAAATTCCATAAACAACGGTACGTAGTGAAGAGGCTCAGTAGGTGAGAAACGCCATAAAATCCTTTGGTAACCCCAAAATTGAGGTTGGACATTAATTTGCCTGTACATTTGTTTTATATCGCAGACAAAAACGTAAGGAAAAAATCGAAAACTCAAAAGTAAGGCAGAAATATCTGTCTGAAGTTTGGGACCAACAAGGAGTGTGTCATTGAGAGATATTCCTTGTACGTCACGTAAACTAGCGTCAAACACGACCCTAATTTTAGAACATAGTTTGGACTCACATATTTGTTCCTTAAAAACAGCATGATGTGCTATGTAATAAGCAGAAGAGGATTTGTAATTATCTTGTGGCACTAACGACATGTGACCACTATCAAGATAATCTTGCATCAAATCAGAATATTTTTTATACAATTCAGGATTTTTCGCAAAGCGATTTTCAAGCATACAGAAACGGCGATGTGTTTGGGAATAAGTATCAATAAAGCTTGGCTTTGACTGACGAAATGGTAAAGGTACCGAAAATCGGCCAGAAGGTTCCCTGAAGGTTAAAACCTTATATGTCTCTTCGCATCTCTTATCTTCTGGAGATAAAGAAGGAGTTTTATTGATTTGTTCGACTTCCCAAAATTTACTTTTGGATGGTGATCTTCTTCTGAAAATAACTGTGACTAGGTTCCATAGAATCCTGATCGACAGTGAATTGAATTTTGAAGACCACATATTTACTTTGAGTAGAAAACTCTCATCGGGATGTTTTGATGTGAGAGCGGTTAGACAGGGATTGAGTCAGCAACTAAAATAAATGCTATATTTCTGTTTATATGAGTCAGTGTTTAGATATTCTTAACACATAAACTTGTCAAAAAGTTAAGGGCCCATTTTGGGGTGAATCAAGGAAACACATCAGCGGTGATGTTTTGCGATCTGTCCAAGGCTTTCGATTGTGCGAATCATGAGTCGACTGCTGTCAAAGCGCAAGAGGTATAGCTTTCGAGGCATGGTACATTCCTGTTTTAGTTCGTGCCGTGCCGGTGGTGCACTCAGCAATAAGGCCTTCTGAATTAAGAACTAACTGAGGAGTTCCACAAATTTCTGTTTTAGCACCTATTCTGTTCTTTTTTTGTATCCACGATCTAGTTCATCTAAACATTAATTTGTCTTTTTGCTGACGGCACGTCGATTTTAAAGAATGGCTTGACTTCAACCAACCGCCCTTGTTTGATCTTAAGCAAAACCCACATTGTTGGGTTCAGGTATGCTGTAGCAAGTCTACTTCTAGATGGTGATCTTTTTCTGTATATAACTGTTACTAAGTTTCTTGAAATCCTGATTGACAGTTAATTGCATTTTGACAACGGAGTAGAAAATTCATCGGGATGTTTTGGTGTGAGAGCTGTTTGAGAGGAATTAAGCCTGCAACTAGCACAAGCGGTATATTTATCTTTATCCGAGTCAGTGTTCCCAATATTCCGAACGAACACCATTTAGATGCTCTAAACACATAAACTTGTTACATATTCGGCATGAAAATCGCATTGGATGGTACTTATTCCTGTCATAATTAATCTTATAATTTCGAATATATCTATAAAAAATCTAAAGCAGTGTGAGGAACCTTTAGTAAAAGAGGATCTATACCACCCATCCCTTAATTTTGACATACCAATGATATTTACTGATAAATCAATCAATAATAGTTTAAAACCAGTACATGTTTATGATTACTCAACTTTAAATTACTGTACCACCTAATAAAAAATATTGACTGGAAAAACATAGGCATCAACTGTGATAATGTTAACAAATGTCTTGACACTTTCTATGATCATTTATATTCTTGCATTGATCAGGCTATTCCAAAAAAGTTGGTGAAGCACACAAAAAATAAAAAATTTCTACCATATTTTTAATTAGACTTGATTAAAAAAATACAAAAGAAAAATAAGTTGCACAAAAAAACTAAGAGTGGTCGAGGTAGTCCGCAAGATAATCTGGAGTTTAAAAACTTAAGAACTGCAATTAAGTCTCAAACTAAACACGAGTTTAGAGTCTATAATGAGAAAATAGAATCAAACATAAATGTTAATCCTGTAGATTTCTGGCATTTTTTTTGGGTCAAGGAAATCCTTTGGGGGCATGCCGGATGAGGTGAGGAATGGTGAACAGACATTTGCCGGCTCCCAAGCTGTATCGGATGCCTTTGCGCAGTATTTTGCCTCAGTTTACACTCAATCAGATATCCCTAATAAATCTTGTAATTGTGGTACATTTAATTTCTCTTACATTAACGAAGACCAGGTAAAAAATAGCATAAAAAGATTAAAACCAAAAAAATCTACTGGTAATGACAATATTCCATCATATATTTTCAAGGGGTGTGCTGATGTTCTCTCTGAGCCTTTGGCAAAAATTTTTAATGTTGCAATCAAGAACAATCAATTTCCAAATGAATTTAAAACAGCTATTAAAACTCCTATTTACAAGAAAACTGGAGATATAAATTCTGTACAGAATTACTGGGCAATTAGTGTCCTAAGCGCAATGACAAAAATCTTTGAAAACATCTTATATAATGATATACTACAGAGTTTCTATCACCAGTTTGCTATTCAGCAACATGGGTTCCTACCTGGTCGCTCCACTGTAACCAACCTATGTGTTCTTACCAACTCCGCTGCAGAGGCAATCTTAAACAAGGCCCAATTGGATGTTATATTGACTGACTGTGCAAAGGCATTTGATAGGGTAGATCATGGAATATTGATTGATAGGTTGCATGATTTTGGTTTTTCTGAATCGGCATGCAACTTCATGAAGTCCTACATTTGTGGTCGAAATCAAAAAGTCAAAGTTGGAAATTCTTTTTCGGAGTATTTTGTTTCTTCATCGGGTGTGCCTCAGGGTAGTAACCTTGGACCTTTGTTATTTGCTATTTTTATTAACATCCTACCTGGTTGTGTTCAGTTTTCTGAAAGCCTTGTTTTTGCTGATGATTTTAAAATCTTTAAACAAATTTGTTGTCATAAAGACTGTGGAAATTTACAAAGTGACTTGCATAGCATTAGCAGATGGTTTGTAGAGAATAAAATGTGTCTTAATATTGATAAGTGTCAAATTATAAGTTTTACTCGCAACAATAACTTTATTACATATGAATACAAGCTCTCTGATATTGTTATTCCCAGAAAGACTGAATGCCGGGATTTGGATGTCTTGAATCAAATTTTAAATTTATCCATCACCTAAATATAATTACCAAAAAAGCGTATAAAGCACTAGGTTTTATGATTAGAAACCAGATATTTTAGAATTGATACTATAATTAGATTGTTTAATGCAATAGTTCGTCCACATTTAGAGTATGCAGCTATAATTTGGTCACCTCAAGAAAAAGTTCATTCTAACAATATAGAAAAGGTTCAGAAACGTTTTTTGAGATATCTTTATGTAAAACAGTATAACATTTATCCATACATGGTATCCTATCAAAATATGCTTACCACTTTTAATATTAAATCCTTAAGCCAAAGAAGAGATTATCAGTCTGTAATTTTCTTATATAACATAGTTAACAATCTCAAATATAGTGACCTTCATCTGATTAATAAAATAAAGTTTAATGTTCCTAAGGTGATTCTAAGACCTAGAAACTTAAATGTATTTAATGTAAATCTCACCAGTTGTTCGCCTCTTGATATTATGATGAATAAAGGCAATAAATTAATCAAACACTGTGATATAGATTTTTTTAATATAAATATCTTTAAAGAGTTATACTTAATGTGGAAAGTCACCCGTTATGAATATTATATTTTATTTTACTATATATTGCTTTTCTATTTTTTGTATTTGTCTATATTTTATAGAACTAGGTTAAGTTTTTATTCATAGATTAGTTAGTAGGCACTCCTTCATTGTAGCTACATTTATTTTGTGTTTTGATTGGAGTATAAATAAATAAATAAATAACAGTGGCATGGTCCCCTAATGCTCTTTGTCTGTGGATCGGGTTCTCGATTTCTAATACCTATTCTTAGAAATATGGTCTTGGGAATATTTGCTTGCTTTGCCCGTGCAGTTAGGATGGCAATATGTGCAAACTTCCACCATGGCGATTTTTTTTTATATTAATATTCTGTAAATGATATACCGACTGCCTACCTGAAATTGAGTTCGTTTTTTTTATGTTCAGCACACACACACACAAAAGGAAAATCCTATGCCACTCAACGAGCGGTGCGTGTGCGAAGAAGAGGACGTTGGGCTTGAAGCGCTTCGGGAAAAACGCCACTCGGAAGTCCATTCCAGAGCGAGATTGTCCTCCAGACAAAGGAGTATTGCAACAGGGACGTCCTAGGTGTTCGCAACTGAATCGTATGTTGATGAGAAGCTTGTGTCTGACGGGTGTTTCTGTTTGGCACACCTCTGGGTTAAATCATAAGTGCCAGCCCGTTCGATCACCTTCCATAGTAGTATCGAGAGTAAAGAGATAGGTCCGCTACTTTTCTTCGATGTCCAAGGCTATCAAGGTCTTTGTCAACTCTGGATCATCCACAAGACGAACTGCTCTCCTCTGTATGGAGTCCAGTATCTTGAGCAAGTGTTTGGGTGCCTAGTTCCACACATGGGAATAGTATTCCAGAGATGGGCTTATGTGGGCCTTTTAGAGCAGTAAGAACTGATGAGGTGTATACAACTTTTTGCTCTATAGAGTGCTCCTAGTTTTTGTGCTGCTGCCTTGGCGATTTTAATGACGCCAGACGTGTTGTTTTCTACGTTGATGCCCAGCAAGCTTATGGATGAAGACAGAGTTAGTGCTTGTCCTGTCATTGATAAGTCAGGTCCTGCGGTGTTTGCCTCTTTTTGAGAAGACAGCTACTTGAGTCTTTTCTGCGTTGAACTCTATATTACTTTCCTCACCTCATTCCACGATGGCGTTCATATCCTCATTGATGGCAGCAATCTGATTTTCTAGCTGGCGATGGGAACGAGCAGCGGTTATTGGAGTCCGCGACATGAATGGGGATATAAGAGTGCTGTCGTCTGCAAAGCTGTAAATAGAATTGTTTATCCTGTCTAAGAGATCATTGATATAGAGCAGGAACAGTGTGGGAGACAATATACACCCTTGAGGAACTTCGGCATTGATTTTAAATTCCTTTGAGAGATTTCCATCAATACCAACTCAGATGCTTCGATCCCTTGAGAAATTGGAAAACCATAGAAGCAGTGCTGGTGGTAGTCCATATGCTGTCAATTTGCTGAACAATCCGTCATGCCACATCCTATCAAATGCTTTGGATATGTCGAGAGCCACTGCTCGAGATTCGTCGTAGCTCTCGATGGCTCTGGTTCACAGGTAGGTCACGTGAGTCAGGACATCTCCCGGTGATCTGTGCTTGCGGAAGCCATACTGGCGATCGCTTATGATGCCTGCCGATTTGAGATATTTTACGACCTGTTCTTCATGACTTTGGACATGATGGGAACTAAGGCAATTGGACGGCAATTATTTGGAATCGTTTTCTTACCTTTTTTCGGGATTGGTTGCACTTGAGCACATTTCCAGTTAAAAGGAAAGTATGCAGTTCTGTATGATAGGGAGAAAAGCCTGCAAAGTGGAGTTGTTAGTTTAGCAGCACATTTCTTAAGCACTATTGCTGGAACGCCATTCGGTCTGTGGCCTTGTTTGAGAATTCGTTGCACTTCGCGTTGGCGAAATATCAGACCTGGCATTGAGAAATTCACTCTCGGGATAGTTGGAGGAGTCTTTCCTTGATGATTTAAGGTAGAATTTGATGCAAATATTTCGGCAAGTCGCTTTTGCTTTGGCCGTTTCCGCTATTGAGCCATCATCTTTGGTCAGTGTTGAGATTGACGTCTTTGAGAAACCCTGATTGACAGCTTTGGCAGCTGACCAAAAGGATTTTGATCCATTAGGACAGTTGAGAAGCTTGTTCTTGAACTGCTCGTTATATCCCTCTTTGCTCTCGTCTATGGTCCGCTTACACTGGTTTCTAGTTGTGATGAATATATTTCGATTTTCGGCAGTCGGATCTCGGCGCCATTTGCGGTACGCGGCATTTTTAACCCAAACTAACCCAAACCATGGCTTACTGTTTGAGATACGTTTCATAGACGAGGGGATGAAAGCTTCCATATCAGCTAGGATAACTTTAGTTATGTCATCAGCAGATTCAATGGTGTTTTGATTATTAAAGCAGACATCTTTCCAAGGAAAAGGAAGATAAAACTCGCGAAGAGCACGCCACCTTGCAGATTTATAGTGCCAAACCTTTCGGGGTACTTGTGGCTCCTGTATTCTGATAGCAAGTTCACAGGTTGCGGAGATAAGATTGTGGTCTGATGAGCCTAACGGAGGTTGGACAGTTACGGTGTAGAGGTCAGGATTAAATGTTAAGATAAGATCCAGGAAGGTTGCAAAGTCTTTTTGACGCTCAGGGATCCTGGTAGGTTCGTCAACCAGCTGTGTAAGTCCGACTTATAGCAAAAGACTCGGCTTCTCGTTCTTCATAGTCATTCTTGTTGAAGTGTTTCAACCAGTCGATGTTATGTACGTTGAAGTCTCCTACTATGGTGATTGAAACAGTGCAGAATCCTAAATCTTAAGTGAATTTCAGGCACCCAAACAAACAATAGATAAATAAAGGTACTGAACCTCACTGCCTATCAGAGTGGTGGACTACGAATGCTGTGAGATTTCTATAAGAACAAAGATAGAGAAGATGAAGCTACGCTCTCGGAAATTCCGGTTCTCCAACCAGATAATTAAATACGATTCTCCAAGTCCCATGTCAATACTACATGGGTGTCAAAGTCCGATGCGATTTCATGCCACCAAAAATATAACGTCATCAATGCTACCTGATCTCCCATACCTATATTTAAGAACTCTTGACAAAATAGTGAGGGAAACTCAGAACTGCAACTTGACAAACTCAAAGATTCTTAACATGCTTGATAAAGTGAAAAATGCAAAGCTGTACAGTCATTTCTGGACCGTTATATTAACTGCATTAAAGAGTTAATTAGAGCTTGTTTGAAGCTAATGTCAGGTACGTAGTTCCATTGCCAAGTCTGCTGGTCGAAGCTGGTCTTCTACATTTCTATGGCAACTGTGCTTTTCATAAGTGTTACGAAGAGAGCATCCACTGTCCTTTATCCCGTCCCGTAATGATGGTGAAAAAAAATTACAACAATATTTTTGGCATTGCTTTTAAATGCTGACTATAATAACAATGGTGTATTTATTTCTTCTCTTTTGATTTAAATATATTTTTTTAGTTTTTCCAATGTAATTAAAGTATTTGTTATAAAATAAAGTAGTGAACTGATTAGATCCTTGGACTCGCATCTACCACAAGCCGCGTGCGCTGTTTCAGTTCAAAGTTCGTGTGCCTGCTTCCGAAATGGGTTTTCCTAAAATTAGACCTGAATGCTTTTTTTCAGAGCTAGTATTAAATAAATTAATGCCTAGCAAAATATCAGCTCTCAGAATCCATTTTCCCAAACTAATTTTTGTCCACAAATACGCAGCGATGCTGATGTCACGCTTCCAGTATTATGCTGACTGGTTATTTCATTCCTGACTGTTTCAGCCATTTACAGCTAAATTTTGAGTTTTCAAAAATCGTTTCTGGATATAAATTCATATAACATGTTTCCTTATGTGATATTGCTAGGTGTCTCGTTAACTGTCTGACTGACTCTACATTGGTAATCTACGGTCAAAGTATAATCCAAAGTAAAACACTCACACTTTTTGGAGATGAGCCCTCGGACTATTGATTTTATACCGAAAATTTGTTTTGAGTTTTAACTAATTTGATAAATAAGAGTTACTCGTAAAAGTCTGCCAACAGATACTCCATTGTTTTTAAAAAATTCTAACTCAATAACATTCAATAAATAAATATAATAGTCTCATAGAAAAAAATAGAAAAAATATTTCCAGATTCACTAACAATAATATAATCTAAATAAATAAATAAATAAATAAATAAATAGTTTATTAACGGACCAGCCATTTTAGATTTACAAAATAAAAAAACCAGATACAGAAAGAAAGATACAGACAATGATATTTTAAAAGAAATGAATTCGCCAGTTTTCTCTTTAATGAGTATAACGAGTCATGGAAAAAGTCCAGCTGTACAACTGCACCAATATTATTCGCTTCACTACAAAATCTTGTTAGAGCAGATGACATACCATAGTTCGTTCTGTGAAAGGGTATATGGAAAAGAGTAAGCTGTCTTAGAGCTCTTTGTGGAACGAGTAGGGACATTTCGCGTAACAATTCAGCACAGTTAATATGTGAGTTTAGAATTTTATATAGGGTGCATATGTCTAAGAGAAGTCGTCGATTTTCCAAAGAAGGCATATTTAAAAGTTTCAAAATTTCAGCGCTAACTATGTCTTCTGCCCTAATGCCAAGCTTATAACCTATCAATTTTAAAAACTTTCTTTGCACACGTTCAATCCTATTAACATTTTTCTTATAGAATGGGGACCAAACAGGACAAGCGTACTCTAACACAGATCTGACATATGAACAATACAACACCCTAATGCAATCTATATTCTTATAGTCGCATAATGATCTTCGAATAAATCCCAGCAACTTCAAAGCCCTATTGGTAATATGCTCAATATGCGTATTAAAATTTAAATTCTTGTCAAATCATACTCCTAGATCTTTTATAGTTTTGACTCTCTCTAATTCTGTATCATCAATTTTATAATTATACATTATATAATATTTATTCTTTTACAAAACTGCATTACCTTACATTTACCAATATTAAGCTCCATTCCATTCATCCTACTTCACTCGCTCAAGCCATCCAAATCCTGCTGTAACTTCACACAATCATCCGATTTAATATCCCTATACAATTTAAAATCATCAGCATACAACAAAAACTTAGAGTTTCTAATATAATTTGAAATATCATTAATAAACAAATTAAAAAGGAGAGGTGCCAGATGAGAGCCCTGTGGAACCCCAGATGTGACCAACACTTCCTTTGAAGAATAATTTTTGATTTTTACAATTTGCCTTCGATTAGATAAATAGCTCGTAAACCATCTCAACATGTTTCCATAAATTCCATATCCTTCCAGCTTTCCTATCAATAGATTATGATTCACCTTATCGATGGCTTTCGAGAAATCTATGTAAATCGAGTCCACCTGATGCAAGCCTTCCAACGAAGTTTTTAGATCTTGTTCATAAACTAACAAGTTTGTAACTGTGGACTTACCTTTACTGAAGCCATGTTGAAAATCTATAAGGATATTTTGAATAGAAGATCTGATTTTAGAGTCAATAATTGATTCAAAAATTTTTGCAATTAAAGAACCTTTAGAAATAGCTCGGTAGTTACTGATTTGAGATCTATCCCTACTTTTAAAAATTGATGTCACATAGGATAATTTCCACATATCAGGGAACTCTTTTCCGGCAATAGACAAATTAAACAAAATAGACAAAATGTGCGACAAAATACAAGTACAATGTTAAAAATATAACTGGTATATTATCCGGACCCATACACAGGTGATCTTTTAGTTTACAAATTGCATTAAAAATGTCTATTTCGGTAATATCACAGCTACCCACTTCCACACCCTTCACTATATTAACATCATAAATCTCACAGTCATCATTGCTGTAAACAGAGGAGAAATAATCTGAAAAATAGTCAGCTATAATAAATGCGTTTTCAGATGACTGCGTATTATGAGACATTACTGATGGTATATCATAATTCTTGTTTTTTGTGTTGATATACTTCCAGAACTTATTTACCTCAATAAAATTAGCTGACTTAAAATCAAAATATTCGTAATCGAAGTCAATTGACTGATCCGAAACCCGTGACACTGAGCACAAATCAAAAGAAAAGGCCGGATAGTAACTGTCGACGGGGAGCAGCGGATGATCCGCCATAACAACCTCAATCCCTAAGTTAGTAAAAATTAAATCTAAAAAATTTCCCATGCCATTAGGAATACAATTTACCTGTTTTAGATTAAGATATGCAAATAAATCAGACAACACTACGCCCCGAGAGGACAAATCACCAACCGCCATAGTCCCATAGTCATCATTTATCCACCGAACATTGGGCACATTAAAGTCTCCGACAAAAACCATATTCTGACACTCCGCGCTCTCGATGATCTCTTCCACCGCAGAGCAATAACCATCATACAATTCCTCACTGGACTGTGGTGGCAGATACACTACACTAAGCAAGGTTTTACTCCTACCTTTTGCCAAAGTCACAAATATGCAATCAATACTATCCACAGATGGCATAACCCGTTTAGCAACTATATTCAGGTTAACGGCAATCAGCCTCCCCTAGTATGGCAACTGCTTTTCTGGCTTCTATCACACCGAAAAGTTAAATAATTTTCAAGACCCAACTCACCATCTAGAATGTCCTCATTTAGCCATGTTTCCGTAAATATGATTACATCATACAAATCCTTTTCTATAGAAGTCGACAGCTCTCTCAGTTTCGTTCTAATGCCCCTTACATTCTGATAGTAAACCTGAAGTTGATCCATTGAGCTTACCATCGATTTCTTCCCTGGAA